>RJVU01018281.1:5585109-5658091 GCA_003731715.1 Anabarilius grahami
TATATTTATATATATATATATATATATATTATTTTTTAACACAATAAAATGCTAGTAAAAAACTTCTACCTGAGAATAAGGGGAGAGTGTGCCCAAAGACTGTGAAGACAAAAAAGAAGGGGTAGAATCAGAATAACAGTAAATCAGAGAGCCTTCGGTCTCTTCCTCCATGACATCTGATGTGTGAGGGAAGTGAGAAGAGCAAGAGGACGGAGGTGAAGGAGCACTGTGGTCCGAACAACCTACTTTATATTTCCTGTAGAACTGTACAACTCAACATTTTCTACTCAGCAAGCAAGAATTTAATGGATAGTTCACCCAGAAATGAAGATCCTGTCATCATTTACTCATGTCGTTCCAAACTTTCTACTGCCTACAAACAAATTTATTAAGTAGTCTTTGGTCACCATCCACTTCAATGTAAAGAAAATAACAGCAATGACATTCTCCTTTTGTGTCCCCTAAACATCATACAGGTTTGGAACAACATGAGGGTTAGTAAATGATAGAACTGTCATTTTTGGGTAAACTATCCCTTTAAGCAACATCACATAAATCGCTAGCATTTTTCAGAGAGCTTTCCAAAAAGCAAACTAAAGCGAGAAGGCTCAACCAAAAGCACTCATATTCACTATTAATAGTGAGAGAATGCACAAACATAGTTTTTTAGCAAACAAAAGCATACAGCCAGCCAACAAAGTGACATGGATGAAAAACTCAAAGCATAGCTATGCTAAGCTCGACTAGGACCAGGCCAATAGATCCAGCGACAGGGGGAAACATGCTAAAAGTAGACCCAGAGTGGCTCTAGTGGCCCTGTAGGGCAGTACCTCCCCATAGCTGAGACGCTCTAGCCTGTCATCGGAGCAGTATCTGTGACTGGGTTCATAGGACCAGAAGTCTGGCCTCTGCACTTCATAAATGGCTTTAACCTTAGGCAGCGCTGCCAAGTCTTTGTAATCAAGGATCTCGTTCTCCATTTTTGCCTGAGGAGAGGGACACAGGACAGATACACACTCACACGTCAAACGCAATAAGCAGGCCTGCAAAAAACAGCAATCATGACAGGCTGCGACAACATCAACAACACAATTAAGTGTGGGAATGAGCCTGTGGCACAGTTTGCACAAATACAAAACCATTTTAAAGCAAGTGCTGTTAGAATACAATTGAGCTCATGACAAACTGTAATATAGCACATAAATGCTACACAAATGTCATGATGCTAAGTAGGGCTGCACGATTATGGCATAAATCATAATTGTCGATTATTTCCTTGAAAATGTAATTGCAATTATTAATTACGATTATCACAATTTACATTGAAGGATGTTTTGAATAGCTTTATGCCGTAGTTTGAAGCAACTGCATGCCATATTGTTATATCAAACCAGCTGAAACACACTTCCTGAAAAACTTTTATTGCTTTTCTATAGCATTAAGCCTCAAATGTCAAATAGACATTGGTTTGGTTTCTTCTTTAAATAATCATAAAAAAAAGTTAAAATATGCATGGTATTATAATGTCATACTAAAATTTTAATTAAAACTATGGGAAAAAACCATTAAGATAACCTGTAGAAAAAGAAAAAAAACATCTTAAGCACAGAATAATGTGAGTTGACTTTTTTTTTGTAATTGCACCTTTGAACAATTACATAATTGTGGCATCCGTAATTGTAATCACGATTACAAATTCAATTAATTGTGCAGCCCTAAAATTTTTGGAGCAAGTAGAAATTTCTTTGTTAAAGTTGACATGAAATGAAAATTCCCCCTATCTATTGTCTAAATGCATGTTATAGATGTTACTGTGAACAATTCATCCATGTATAGATTCTTTTTTAAAAATAACATATAGTTCCGTACTTATTTAACCTCATGTCATTTCAAACCTATATGACTTCCTTTCTTCTTTGAAACAAAAGATATTCTGAAAAAACATCTCCATGTTTTTCTTCTAGATACAATGATAGTCAATGGGGTCCAAAGTTGTTTGGGACCCCATTGACTTTCATTGTATGGACAAAAGCAGTTGAAAACATTTTATTTTGTATTCAGTAGAATAAAGAAAGTCATAAAGGTGTGGAACGATATGAGGTTGAGTAAATTCAACCTGCAGGGGTTGACAGCACATTTGCTTACACTGCATTATGCATACATCAATCGCACACTGCACAAAGGTTACACACTCGGGCCAGCCTTCACTTCTACATGTGATGTTAATGACCGCACCACTGCAGAACGCACAAAAACACATTATGAACAAGCCAACAAACACACGCACAAGAGTCATCCATCTTGGGATGGCCAATAATACTTACATTTATGCATTTGACAGAAGCTTTTATCCAAAGCAACCTTCTGTGCATTCAAGCTATACATTTTATAAGTACATGCATTCTCTGAAAATTAAACCTTCAACTTTTGTGTTCCAAGAGCCATGATCTACTAATTGAACAACCACAGGAATCTTCATAGCACTACACTACCATTCAAACATTTGGGTTTGGTAAGTCTCTTATGCTCCTTAAGGCTGCATTTACTTGATCAAACATACAGTAAAAATAGTAATATTGTGAAATAATATTTACAGTTTAAAGTAAATGTTTTCTATGGGAATATATTTTAAAATGCAATGTATTCCTGTGATGGCAAAGCTGAATTTTCAGCATGATTACTCCAGTCTTTAGTCTCACATGATCCTTCAATAATCATTCTAATATGCTGATTTGCTGCTCAAGAAACATTTCTTATTATTAAAAAAACAGATGCTGTTTAATAATGCTGCTTAATATTTTTGTGGAAACCGTGACACTTTTTTCCCCAAAACTGAATAGAAAGGAAATAGAAATAGAATTGAAATAATTTGTAATAGAAATCATTTATTTACTCAATAAATGATTTCAAATCATCATTTGTTTACTTTTGATTAATTTAATGTTTGCTGAATAAAATTATTAATTAAGTTTAGTATTAATTTCTTTAAAAAAGTAAATAAAAATATAATTTAAAAAAAATCTCACTGAGCCCCAAACTTTTGAACGGTAGTGTTTGTCAAACATCAGTGTAACTTTAAAAGAATAGTTCACTCAAAAATGGATGTTCTGCCATAGTTATATAATTAATTTTAGTCTGTTTCTCATACAAAGCCATTGTACGGCTTCAGAAGATTTGGAATATAGGTCACGGTTTTAATGACTGTATAACGTTGATGATAATTTTATGGTGTTTTTGCATTTTATTTGAAGCTTGAAAGAAACCCTATTAAATGACCAACTACATTTTGAAAAACGTTAGTGTTCCATAGAAGAAAATGCAGTCATACGGGTTTGGATAGACATGAGGGTGAGTAAATGATGACAGAATTACATTTGTGGGTGAACTGTCCCTTTAACTTATACATTACCATATATACATCATATCAAAATAATCACTAATTTATTATCACAATTTTAAAACCAGATATTCTGATTTTGTATCATTTACAGTTCTATCACCTTCATTTAGCCGACATGTGAGCTGGACAGAGATTGGCTACTTACACAAATGACTCTGCTGGGTGAACTAATGCTGGAGCCTGGAGGAGAGATGGAGGTTTCTGATGTGCGCCTGAGCTGTAAAATAAAATAAGGATGAAATCAGCAGAGCTTCAGAGTGATATCTGAAGGCATTTTAAAAATTCAGTCTGTATTTGTTAAAAAAAAGAAAAAAAACTCACTCTCAGTTTCCTCTCTGCTCGAGATGCCTGTTTACACACAGGATGCCACACTTCTGAACCTGAGACACAGAGCCAACAAAGGAGAATGTTAGACAGAGTACACAAAACTTCTAATCCAGCCATATGCTCATTCAAGACACCTTAAGATGACTTTATTTAAGAAATAAAAAGGCGTTAGAAGATTTAACCATGTGGATTTCAAATGCATGTACACTACCGTTCAAAAGTTTGGGTTCGGTATGATTTTTTAAAAAGAAATTAAGACATTTATTCAGGAAGGATGCCATAAATTATACAAAAGTGACAGTAAAGGCTTTACAGTGTAGCAAAAGAATTCAATTTCAAAAAAATTCTGTTCTTTTGAACTTTTTATCAATCAAAGACACCTGAAAAAACTTCATCACTGATAATAATAAAATGATGAAATTCAGCTTTGCCATCATAGGAATAAATTAAATTTTAAAATATATTAAAATAGAAAACTTGTAATATTTCACAATATTCCTGTTTTACTGTATTTTTGATCAAATAAATGTATATACTGAGAATATAGAGACACTTATTTCAAATACAAAACACCATACCTAAACTTTTGAACAGTAGTGTACAATAGAGGTATTACATTTAAATCATATTTATATATTTATGAATTGAATTATATGGCACTGACACCATGTCCTCCTTGAAGAAAATGTCTGTGATAGATTTGCTCAATGAGATTTTTATTCTGAGTTTTCTTCAGTTTGGCATCTAAGGCCTGCCTGCCAATCACATCACTCCTGACCTCACAGGTGAGTTTGAGATTTGGAAGCAGATGGATAACTCAAGCTAAGGCAAATACATTTAATGTAATCACTCTACGAGAATAAAGGCCAGAGTGCATTCATTCAACTGTGGTATTTCAATTTCAGATTGATGTTTTTTTATTTTATTTTTTTTTAAATCCGATGCTCTGTCTAGCTCATTCTTTCTGCTTTTCTTTCCCTACGTATCTTTCTCTTTTTGCATGATAGTAATGTGCTGATGCGATGCCTGGCTCTGCAGACTTTTAAATGCATTTACCTCGAGGCGTGTTCGCTAGCCTGTAACACACTTACACATCTCAGCGCTGAATGTGAAACAGAACAGACAAACACACAGAAAGACCTGCGGCGCATTCTAATGTCCACCAGCCACTGGCACTGGAAGTCATATGAGAGATCACACAGGGAAATCTACTGAACGGGGCATTAAGATGGATCAAGATGAGCCTCTGTTATTCTTTGAGGAATAACATCAGTTTCTTCATTAAAATCTTCCCAATACAGCCTTTATCTCCCACATGAATCCTGCATACTGTTCATGATGTTCTGGAAGTGGAGCTAAATATGAAAGGTTGTCTTGGAATATTCTAAAAGAGCTCTTTTATTAGCAAAGTCCTCATCTGCTCTGTCACAAGGATGAACTAGGCCTATAGGAAAGACAGATCTCAAATGGGATTTTATTAATATCCTAAACAAAAACACAATTAAATGAAGAACAATGAGAATTTTGTTTAAGTATCTTACTTGTCAGACTTTTTAAACCTTTTAAAACCTTATAAATTTTAAGATATGTGTTTCCTCTAGTGTTTCAGATGAAGTCTCTCACAAGGTCTGTCATAACAATTGCCATGGTCTGCAATAAAAAGTCAAAATAATTCTCCTAAACTCACATTAATGTCATAGCTGTATTCTCTTAATTTACTGTATGTCAATGAGCAGTGTTGGGGGTGATGCATTACAAGTAACTTGAGCTACGTAATCAGATTACTTATTCAATTAACTAGTAAAGTAATGCATTACTTTTTCAATTTACAACAAAATAAAATATTGAAGTTACTTTTTCAAATAAGTAACTCGTTATTTTTTCACATTTATTGACTGACAGCTCTCCTGTCCCATGTTGAGAGAAATAAAGTGCAGAGGTGTTGTGTGTGCTGTGTAAACTTGATGGTCATTGTAGTTCTAGACTAAATGTGAGCATGCATTTACTCATCCCACTTGCAAGAAAACATTCAGTATTTCTCAAAATGAATAAAAACAGTGTAATGCAATCTCAGAATTGTAGGCAAACCTGTAATAATTAACTATATTAAATTACACAAATATACTTTATGAAGTTAATCTCACTTTATTAACCAATGTCTTTGCTGCTGACCTTCAATGATCTAATTCAACCATACTAATAAGCAAAAATTACTTTAGATTAGATTTAGAAATAAGATTGTTGAACTTCCTTCTCCTGTATCATATTCTTCTTTAATCCAGAATGGCAGCACAGCTGAAAGGTTTGTTTGAGCTGCGCCCTCTACTGTACAGGCGTAAATATGCATTTCCTTCAGCCTGAAGCTTATTCATTTCACTTTTGTTGTGAAAGGGCCTTAACATTTGCCAAAAATATAACTTTTTTGCTATTATTAAAAAACAAACAAGCAAGCCCAGCCCAGGTGAGAAAAAGTAGCGCAAAAGTAATGTAACACATTACTTTTCATAAAAAGTAACTAAGGAACTTAGTAATTAGTTAATTTTTTAGGGAATAACACAATATTGTAATGCATTACTTTTAAAAGTAACTTTTAAACCCCTAAACTGTCAATGAATGCCTGCTTTTCACTTTCTGTGTTCAGTTGTCCGGGCTGTAAGATCTTTGCTCACCAGTTCAAATCCCACAAGCACCTGAGACATTTGAGAGTCCTTATGTCATTTGCATTCACTTTATGGAAGGATCAGGCCCAGTTTCCCCAAAAATGTAATACTAATTTCAGATAGAGACACCCAAGTACCATTATTTGGACACTTTCTACACTGAAGTAAAACGAGTAATTAATCTCATTCCATGTTGATGTTATCTCATTTCATAAGGTTAATTTTTTAAATGTTGATTTCGTGCTTATTTAATATTAAAGATTTTTATTTAAAGAAACGATACATTTTGTTCCCATATTTTGACAAATGCAAATTTCATAGAAAATTATATAATATTTAGTTTGGCCACCTGAGGTTGACAATCACCATTTTCTGAAAGTTAAGCAACTTTCACTGACCATTTGTTGAAAATAAAAAAAAATCACTTCCTTATTTGGGTGAGTTAAAGGCCCCATTTTGCACCCTATTCATGGAAAGTGCCGGCTGTTGGCCTCTGTAACCTCTCCTCACCTGTGAGATACATCTCCTCTCCTTCTGTAAACATCATCTGACACCGGGCACAGCGAGCACAAGTGGGGTGATAGTGCTTCCCACCAGCCTGGACAGAGAAATAGAGGGAGAAAAACATAGCATAAGAAAATGTTGGAGGAAACTCTAGAGGATTTTAAAACAACACATACATGCACATAAATGCTCCAAATGTTAAACCTATTATCATGAGCGCAATAAATACAGTAAACACATACTTGTCTCAACAGTATCCTCCATATTAAGCAACAGAGCACTCTTCCTTTATAGCTGTTTTAATACTGCTTAAGACTTATTTGAGCTCTACAGACTTTTAATGACTCTCTTGCACACCATACACACATTTAAAGCTTACAGAGATCCTTCAGTGCCAAGAATCAGTAATTGAGAGAACTGTTCCTCTGGGAGATTTAAAACAAGGACAGTTTGTTGATGGAACTGCAATTTTTTAACCATTTTTTTAAAGGTGCAATGTGTAAATTTTATTAGGATCTATTGACAGAAATGCAATATAATATACATAACTATGTTTTCAGTGGTGTATAAAGATCTTACATAATGAACTGTTATGTTTTTATTACCTTAGAATGAGCCATTTATATATACATACGCATTTTGCGCCGGCATGTTTCTACAGTAGCCCTAAATGGACAAACTGCTCTACAGAGCGTTTGCTTGACTAGCTACTCTCTGCTGTCTCAGACGACATCTTTGTCCTGTGTTGGCTACAATAGCTTTTCTATATTGCAATTTGCAACCTCACTGCTTGATGCCGCTAATATTTACACACTTCACCTTTAAGTACAAAATTAGATAAAGATGATGCCCCCAAAGTAAAAGGAAAATTCTCAGTAGTAGGGGTGTAAAAATCCATTTATGTATTATGATTATAATCATACAACAGTAAGTTCCAGTCCCTGATTCTGATTGGTCGAGCAGCGTTCTAACAGTGCTGATATAACAGTTCAAAGTATGTATGTAAAGTTTGTATTTACATTGTTATGGCAGTAGGTGGTGACAAGCGACTGTCTTTATGAGTGATTTATTGAATCAGATTTGTACAAAACAATGATTCATTCAGAAACAACACATGTGATTGTCTTTGTAAACGAGACACTTTCTCAACCGATTTGTTCAAAACTGATTCATTGGAAATTATTCAGAAATGAAATGTGTGTCTTTATGAATGAGTTACTGAATTAGCTACTACAGTAAAACAATTTGTTCAAAACACTGATTCATTTAGGAACAAAATATGTGATTGTCTTCATGAATGAGTCATTGAATCATTTACTCACTCAGCTCATTCATGCAAAACTGACTCATTTAGGAATTAAATATTTGAATAACTAAATAAGTTACTCAAAAGATTAATTCAAAATGCTGATTCATTCAGGAAAAAAACATTTGACCCTCTTTACGAGCAAGTCATTTAATTCATTCCCTCTAATCGATTGTTCAAAAACAAAGATTCATTCAGAAATGAAACAAGTGTCTGTCTTTATGAATTAGTCACATTAACCATTAACTCAAATGATTTGTATCTAAAATGCAAGTTCTTAGACTAGTATAACAGTTGCTATTTATAGACACATATTGCAAAAACACCAAATGCTCTCTCATTGGGAAGTCCTGAGAAAAAAGGGTGTATTGGAGAGGAGGCACAGAGCAGGTGGCAAGAGAAGGCCAGTTTATGAGTTAGAGACATAGTGTATGCTGTCATTGCTCCAGGAATCAGCAAGCTGTCAGTTTCTAAGTGCTCAGAGGTATGCAGTATCACTAGGTGTCTCCCAGGGGGAATGAGTGCAAATCAAACAGGCAGATAAAGATAAATCAGCCTGTGTCCCACTAGCTATAAATAACCTGACTTGAGCTCTCGCTGGAACACAGAGCACTTCACACCAGCCACTCAGACTGGGATCAGAGCAAACAGAGCGACAGGAATGAGTTAGTTTGTGTGAGTACACAA
This sequence comes from Anabarilius grahami, assembly GCA_003731715.1. NCBI lineage: Eukaryota > Metazoa > Chordata > Actinopteri > Cypriniformes > Xenocyprididae > Anabarilius > Anabarilius grahami. The sequence goes on from RJVU01018281.1 coordinate 5,593,994, forward strand.
TCTCACAAAAATTATTTTCAAATGAGTGTGTATTAGCATTAAGCTTCATCAGCTTTGAAACTCTCGGCTGGCAAATTATCTCCTTTCCTATTTGTATGTAAACTACCTCATCATGTTTCTCTTCCCCTGTGACCGTCACATTACTCAAAGTCTCTCGCGCTCTCTGTCTCTCTCTCCAACTCCAGTACTCCACAACCCTGTTTGGGACTGTCACAGAAAATAGCAAATCAACAAATGAAAGGGTGTCAGGGGTGCCTGCCATAAGAATCATTCTTGCTTATGAAGCGTCAAAGGCCAGACTATTAGGCCATTCCTCTGAAGGACGAGCCACTGGGGAGGAAAACTAAAGACAGGGCAACCCAACTGGCTCTTCATTAGCTCCATCACTCATTCTCTCAGTAACTACCCATTGAAACAGTAGTGCTAAAAGACCTTAATGTTTAGCGCTTGCATTTCTATCTATACAATTTATTTAAAACACTGATTCATTCAGGAACACTGATTCATTCAGGAACAAAATGTGATTTTCTTCATGAATGAGTCATTCAATCATTTAATCACTTACTCAATCCATTTATGCAAAACTGATTAATTTAGGACTGAAATATGTGGCTGTCTTTAACAATGAGTAACTGAATAAGTCACTCAACAGATTCATTCAAAACACTGATTCATTCAGGAACAAAATGTAAATCAAATCAATCAATCAATCAATCTATCAATCTATCTATCTATCTATCTATCTATCTATCTATCTATCTATCTAAACAATTTGTTCAAAACACAAATTCATTCAGGAACAAAATGTGATTGTCTTCATGAATGAGTCATTTAATCATTTAATCACTTACTCAATCCATTCATGCAAAAACAATACATTTAGGACTGAAATATGTAGCTGTGTTTATCAATTAGTAACTGAATAAGTCACTCAACAGATTCATTCAAAGTGAGTTGTGTGTTGCTGGGGTGTTGCTAAGGAGTTGCTATGGTGTTGGACTACGCCATATTATCATCTTTTAGGAGTCCATAGCTCAAATGGTAATCTACTGTATGGTAGAAGACGCAAAACTTTCAGGAGGAAGAACGAGATAAATAAATACCAGAAAACAATAAGAGTGATGCTTGCCTCAATTGTTTATTCTCTCAAAGCCTTCTCCTCTACTTGTCTCTCCAAGGTGTATTCTTTGCCGTCTGTTAACCATAAATGTTCAAAGAAATATTTGTATTTCTAAGGGAAGAGTGCTTCAAATGGTGGTTTTATTCCCTATCTGTCTGGGCTTCTTTATCCATCTTCTCATACTTAGCCCTTGATCTTTTTTATAACGGAGGCTTCTTGCCTGGCCCGCTTGATTGATCAATTCATGTTCATTTCAGGTATAACTCAGCGCAAACGCTGTCTATTCAGCCGAGTTCTGAGGTAATTCAGAGTCAATAACAATCAAAGACGAGTCGCTTTTGAGTAAATTGCTCAGGTCCAGTGTTTTCTAAAGGGTTTCCACAAAGGTATTACAGGTGTCTGTGGGCATGAATGAAACTTTCATTACATTTCTAATAAAATATATACTATCATTCAAAAGTCTGGGGTCAGTAAGATTTTTTTTATGTTTAGGTCTCTTAGGCTAATCAAGGCTGCATTGATCGAAAAATACAGTAGAAACAGTAATATTGTGAAATATTATTACAATTTAAAATAATTTGGTAACACTTTGGTATAGGGAACACATATTCGCTATTAACTATGACTTTTGCCTAAATAAACTCTTAATTTACTGCTTATTAATTGTTAGTAAGGTAGTTTTTGTAGCGTTTAAGTTTAGGTATGGAGTAGGATTTAGGGATGTAGAATATGGTCATGCAGAATAAGGCATTAATATGTGCTTTATAAGTACTAATAAACAGCCAATATGCAAGCTAATAAGAGACTAGTTAAAATTGAGAATAGTTCCCCATACTAAAGAGCTACCAATTTTATATTCTATTTTAATATATTAATTTATTCCTGTGATGGTAAAGCTGAAATTCCAGCAGCATTGTCAGGATACTTTGCTGAATAGAAAGTTAAATAAAACAGCATTTATTTGAAATAGAAATATTTTGTAGCATTAAAAATGTCTTTACTGTCACTTCTGACCAATTTAATGTGTCCTGGCTGAATAAAATTATTAACCCCAGACTTTTGAATGTGTATTGTTGCACAGTGTCATGTTAAGAGTCTAAGTAGGGGGGTCTGTTAGACACTGGTCTTATAGCAGAATGTAAGCAGGCAGAATGTAGTCTCACCTCCAGCACACGTCCACTGATGTATCTGTCGCATGTTTCACACTTTATCCCAAACTGGGCGTGGTAGTCTGCCTCACAGTAAGGAATGCCGTCTCTGCGTGCAAAATAAGACTCACATGAATGAACACATTCTTATTCTGTTACCAAAAATAAAACACAGGTGTTCAGGGTTTTCAAAACCATTAAACTATGACCTTTGTGACTCTTCTATTAATGCTATAAATCTTTCATGAGCACTTCAAAATCGGAGTGTCACAAAAGTCCCTCACAGGAGCAGTAAATCATGTATATATACATACAAATAACTGTTCAAAAGTTTGAGGTTGGTAAGATTTTTGAAAGAAGTTTCAATAGATTTTCAGCAGTAATTACTCCAGTCTTCATGTCACATGAACTATAGTGCTTATTCAGTGAGAGAACATGTCAGCACAAATTGCGTAATCTAAAAATTATCCACATATAAAAATGATACATAGGCCAATTATTTGAACTGAATGTGTAAATATTAGATTAATTGTGATTAAATATTCATGTGAGTTCATGTGGTTTCAAACATGAGAAACAGGCTGCTTTGTGCAACACAATGTGTGTAATGTGTGGTTGAAAAAAAGCCAACAGGTCAACAGAAGCAGTGGTCACTCACTTGCTGATGTACTCCCCCGTCAGGACCAGGCCGCAGGTCTGACACCTGAAGCAGCTGACGTGCCACTGTTTCTCTAACGCCAGCAGAGATTGACCCTGTTTGATCTCCTCCTTACAACCTGCACAGTCTAAAAAGAGCCATGAGGAAGGGAAGAGAGGTTATATAATGGACTTAGTCATAAGTCTTTCCTGTGTCCAGTCAGACTCAACAGGTTAAAAAAAACAAAACATGAAATACAAATCAATAAATCATGATGAAGGTTAGGTTTAGTTTTTTCTTCAACAGATATACACACTTTGAGCTGTGTAATTTGGTTTGGGCAGCATGATGCATGGCTGCAACAGGATTTTGAGCACTAAAATGGCAATGAATCATTTGTTTTTATTTGGAAGATGTTCAGCTGTGTTTAAAGAATTTTCATCCTAACACAGAGCTCAGGTTTTTTCAGTTCACCGGCCTGATCAATCAGATCAGTCTTTAGACAGAGACAAATGTTACAGTACGCTTTCAGTACTCTCCTTTTCCAACAATTACTTTCCTTCTTCCTGTAGCAGCAGTGATTCAAGTTGAAGTGGAACAGAAGACAGATCATTCTTGTTATGCACTGCAGTACCTTTTATTAAGCAACTTGGGGAAAAAAAAGAATATACTTTTGTTGTAATTTAAATAAGTATTTCTATATAAGGCTTTGCCAGACTTTCAAAAGTATAATCTGGTCAAGCTCAGGCACTCAAACTTGATTATAAGCACAATGCCAAGACTACTAACAGGATGTCAAACAGAATGAAACTTAACAGGATGGAAATAAAAAGGTAAAGTTAGCCATTGCTCAGAGAGGGATTGAGTGTTTGCTTAAATGAAGGTGTTAACCTGTGGCTGTTTGCATAAACTGCTTAGACTAGTCTTAGTCCATCTCATTTTGTTCTTGAAGACTTTTTTTGAAAGTCAGTTACATAAGAAGGTAGACTGATCTAATTTGAATCTGAAAAGTAAGACTGATTACCACTTGGCTAACTGCTAGTTGGTCATCATAGTGGCTATGATTGTGCAGTAAGCTCCTGAAATTAATTTTGATAATTATTTTTTGTTGTAACCATAATCTAAAAATGTAGTATTATCATTTTGATTTCTATAATTTTATTAAAAATTTTCATTTAGTATTAGACAATAAAATTACATTGTTTAAACATTTTTATTAAAGAAAGAAAAAAATTAAAAAGAACACCTAGAATATTTCATATGTTAGGCGTTACACCAGCTGACACCATGGTAACATTCATTAAAACCAAAGTAGTTAAATTATTTAAAATTCACAATTTTTCACTCTTTGTTATATTGCAGCCATTTGCTAAAATCCTTTAAGTTCATTTTTTTTCCTCATTAATGTACACACAGCACCCCATATTGACAGAAAAACACAGAATTGTTGACATTTTTGCAGAAAATTTATTAAAAAAGAAAAACTGAAATATCACATGGTCCTAAGTATTCAGACCCTTTGCTGTGACACTCATATATTTAACTCAGGTGCTGTCCATTTCTTCTGATCATCCTTGAGATGGTTCTACACCTTCATTTGAGTCCAGCTGTGTTTGATTATACTGTTTGGACTTGATTAGGAAAGCCACACACCTGTCTATATAAGACCTTACAGCTCACAGTGCATGTCAGAGCAAATGAGAATCATGAGGTCAAAGGAACTGCCTGAAGAGCTCAGAGACAGAATTGTGGCAAGGCACAGATCTGGCCAAGGTTACAAAAAAATTTCTGCTGCACTTAAGGTTCCTAAGAGCACAGTGGCCTCCATAATCCTAAAATGGAAGACGTTTGGGACGACCAGAACCCTTCCTAGTGCTGGCCGTCCGGCCAAACTGAGCTATCGGGGGAGAAGAGCCTTGCTGAGAGAGGTAAAGAAGAACCCAAAGATCACTGTGGCTGAGCTCCAGAGATGCACTCGGGAGATGGGAGAAAGTTGTAGAAAGTCAACCATCACTGCAGCCCTCCACCAGTCAGGGCTTTATGGCAGAGTGGCCCGACGGAAGCCTCTCCTCAGTGCAAGACACATGAAAGCCCGCATGGAGTTTGCTAAAAAAACACCTGAAGGACACCAAGATGGAGAGAAATAAGATTCTCTGGTCTGATAAGACCAAGATAGAACTTTTTGGCCTTAATTCTAAGCGGTATGTGTGGAGAAAATCAGGCACTGCTCATCACCTGTCCAATACAGTCCCAACAGTGAAGCATGGTGGTGGCAGCATCATGCTGTGGGGGTGTTTTTCAGCTGCAGGGACAGGACGACTGGTTGCAATCGAGGGAAAGATGAATGCGGCCAAGTACAGGGATATCCTGGACGAAAACCTTCTCCAGAGTGCTCAGGACCTCAGACTGGGCCGAAGGTTTACCTTCCAACAAGACAATGACCCTAAGCACACAGCTAAAATAACGAAGGAGTGGCTTTACAACAACTCCTTGACTGTTCCTGAATGGCCCAGCCAGAGCCCTGACTTAAACCCAATTGAGCATCTCTGGAGAGACCTAAAAATGGCTGTCCACCAACGTTTACCATCCAACCTGACAGAACTGGAGAGGATCTGCAAGGAGGAATGGCAGAGGATCCCCAAATCCAGGTGTGAAAAACTTGTTGCATCTTTCCCAAAAAGACTCACGGCTGTATTAGATCAAAAGGGTGCTTCTACTAAATACTGAGCAAAGGGTCTGAATACTTAGGACCATGCGATATTTCAGTTTTTCTTTTTTAATAAATCTGCAAAAATGTCAACAATTCTGTGTTTTTCTGTCAATATGGGGTGCTGTGTGTACATTAATGAGGGAAAAAAATGAACTTAAATGATTTTAGCAAATGACTATAACAAAGAGTGAAAAATATAAGGGGGTCTGAATACTTTCCGTACCCACTGTATATTAGTTTTTAAAATGGGAAAGACTGCAAAGCAGAAATGACCCAGGCATGTTCAGACTCTGTACATTTGTTCAACCAAAGAACAAACATAGACACAGGGCTCAGATGCTCTTCACCTCTGACCTTTATAAAACATCACGGCATTCAGCCTCTGTTTACCCAGACACTACACACACTCTAATCTGTTGAACAGGGGTCTGTCCTCACCCCACAGAGACATAAAGGTCAATACAGCATTATGGAGGGTTGTAGCTCCCGGCCCAGAAAAAAAAAAAAGACTACTAAAAACACTCAAGAAATTGAAAATAACAAATGAGAATATCCAAACTATAAGTAAATAAAGAAAGAAAGAAATTAAAACTTTGAATGGCAGACTTAGCAAAAAAAAAAAAAAAGATTTACTATGCTTATTCACTAAGCCTTTTTGCCATGTTAGAACTGTCGGCTGGTCCTACACACACACACAAACATGTGGACCACATGTTATGCAAATGTTTAAATTGAAGGGTGAGACTTACGACTGGGCCCATGTATTTTGATTGGCTCATTGGAATTAACCAGCTTGAGGGAACATTGCTGACAGACACATTCTTTACCACTGAACGTCACTCTGTCCCCGATTGGAAAAGGTTTCCTAGAGAGGGAAAGACAGACAGATAACATGTTATTAAACATAGCGCACACACATAGGTAAACCATAGCCTAAAATTTGTCCAGACTTAAAAATAAATAAAAAAATAAAAAAATAAAATAAAATAAAATACATCCAGAACGCTTACAAGGAAGGCTAAATTACATAGTAATGAAAAGTATTGGCAGTTTCCCATATTGTAGGCAAAACCTGATCTACACACAGTCCACCAAATTGCTAATATTTCAACAGCAATTGCAAAATATAGGTTTCAGTGCACATTTCCTGTTCTTTTGAACTTTCAATTTATCAAAGAAATCCATGAAGAAAAACGTATCCTGCGTATCCCACAAATATGTTAAGCAGCAACTGTTTTCAACATTGAAAATAATAAGAAATGTTCTTGAGCAGCAAATCAGCATATTAGAATGTCTAAAGGATCATGTGACACCAAAGACTGGAGTAATGATGCTGAAAACTGAAAATTCAGCTTTGTCTTCACAGGAATAAATTACATTTTAAATATATATGCAAAAAATAATAATAATAATAATAATTCTTATAGCATTATTACTGTTTTACTGTTTTTTTGATCAAATAAATGCAGCCTTGGTGACCATTAAAAAAATCTTACTGAGCCCAAATAGAGTTGAGGAAGGCCACATTAGCCACAAGCATTAAACAGACCAGAGCCGAACTGTAATGATGGCCCAGCTCTAACTAAGCACGCTGTCTTCCCTTCAAACACACTCAAGAAACAAACATCACTGAAATAAAGGGTCAAAGTGACTCACATCACACAATGACTTGAATTTTTTTGAGTAATGGGGTTAATAAGGAAGGACAAGGTGTGATCTCTCTTCATTTTAGTTTTGCTGGTGAGCAACATGGCTTTGCTGATCCACCAGAGAGTCCAGTATAATCCAACCTGGACCCATCTGGAAATTCATTGTAGTTTAAGATGGTCTTTATGCTATTCCTCACCATTCTTCCAAATCTTTTACTCTGCAAACCAAGAACAAGGCCATGTTCAACAGTTTACATAAGCTTAGATCCTGTTTATGGTGAATAGATTTTGTTTTGTGTAGATGTGTCTCTTTAGAGCACATGCTCACATGTCTCATGACGGCTCGCATAATCCATTGTGTCCACAGCACTGCTTTATCTGCTCAGTAATCAGCATGACTGGAAGCTTCTACACTACGAGACAAATCCTATTACAGTAGGCTATTGCTCTACTAATGCAGCAATTATGAAACAATCCATTTACATTGAACCATGACCTTAGAGGAGCACCAGCTCTGCCACTTTATAAGATTACAGAACAGGTCCTTTAAAAACAGATCCTGTATTATTTCTGTCACGCTGCCACTGTCTATATTAATCAGTTTTAACCTTACTAAGAACACTTATTCAGGGTTCCCACTCTTTTTCCAGGGACTAAAAGACTAGGATCTCAGATTCACGGCCTAAAGTAATATATTCCAGAAGGCTTTAAAAACTTATAGTTTATGTTTTAATTTACCATACATATTATTGATTGTATTCAGTCATTGTAATTCAGTCTTTTCTTTTTTGGAAAGCACAGTTTCTATATTCATCTTAAATTATGTTATAGTGTATTCATATTATTCAGTTATTATAACATAAGCAAACAAGATATCAAAACAGTATAAATAATGCTATGAGTTTAATTTTTTAAAATATTTACAAAATTGAATAGTAAAAAAGGACAGGTACGGTACTTTTAAAATTACCACCAGTAGGTGGCAGCAAATAACGGTCTTAACGAGTGACTCATTGGAGTCATTCTTTCAAACGATTCATTCAAAACGCTAATTCATTTACGAATGAAGCAAATGTCGGTCTGTATGAACGGGTCATTGAATCACTTTTTTAAACTAATTTGTTCAAAAACCCAGATTCATTCAGAAACAAAACCGCACTGTGTATTGCTAAGAAACATTCTGCTCCAGCTTTGTTTTTGTTGGTGAAACAGAAAATATTTTTTCTAAAATGTAAGTAACTTCTTGTTTAGTGAACTGTTGCAGAAAATCAAAGAAAATTAACTAAATAAAACCAGGGGTGCTACGTGAAAGGATTACTAAGTAAAACAATTTATCATACGGATGCAAGAAGTTTCAACATTTCTGAAACTTAATAATAAGACTTAATATATCGATTTGCTACCCTTTCTCGGGCTAATGCTGAGAAAGGACAATTGATGTTTTCTGTCATTTTCCATGTGTTTTCCAGGACAGTAAAATTGTTCATTATTTTTCCAGGATGTGTGGGAACCCTGTTATTATATATTTAATTATAACTTACTAAATTAAGATTAAATCAGATATCAAGATTATATAAAATTAAGTACTTGGTACTTGGTTTTCAGCTGGAAATACTAGCATTTGTGTACCCTAACACTGGTGCAGTGTCACACTTTTGTTCATAAACACACAAACCAACACACTATTCACTGGACTATGTGAAGTATGGCATGACAAACTCCTCCACTAATTGAGACCACACACAATGACGTCTTTGAAATCGAGAGTGAAAGATGACAGGGTAAGTGGGCAGACAACAGAAGCACTTACAAAGTCTGTGTCAGACACATGGGTGGAATAATTCCTTTAGTTTCTCCAGTGTTTCAGTACAGCTGGAGCCAATAAGAGCAGGGTCTCTGGATCTACTCTTACTTTTCCATCTCTTTCATTCTCTCTGTCTCTGTATTTTATTCCTCCTCTTTCACACAACCTACTTCATTCTATATTTGTATGTAAAAACTGTGTGGGCTTCCTCATGAGGCTCTGTGCGTGTCTTTCCGTGCAATCTTTACGTGACCTTGTCATTACCGCCACATCACACTCCCTCCAGACACACACAGCATTGTCAGCTTTTCCTGCTCTTTAAAAATTTACAGTTTTCGTGTGTTGCTGCTTTTATTTTATTCTGTCCACGAACACAGTATTCCGACTCTTATGACAGAACAATTAGCCTGTGCACTCCATTTCAAGAAATTTCTTAAATTGTTACCAAAATATCTATAAAAAGGGAAAAATACTAAACAAGATAGATTTAATTAAGGATTTTTTACAATTTTGCAAATTATATGTATTGTAATCTAAATTTATGTATATTGAAAATTAATGTAAATAAACAAATCAAGCACTTTTCCATTTTAGTAAACAGCAACAGTTCCTCAAAATATCAATTAAAGGCCCATAATGCCATACAGAAATATGAGTTGTACTGTCATCAAAGTATTCAATATATTGCTGAGGGCTGTAACATGACTTATGAATTATCACTGACAGCGCTACTGGGATGATAGCCCACTAAAACTAGAGCTTGGTCCACACAGATGGTCTAAATATTAAATGTAACATAATCTAGCTCTCCCGTCGACTGTTTACTTCTTGGTCAGGCCGATAAATGTTTAGGTTACTCCTGCCAAGAGCATCCCATTGGGCCATTTAGTAGCCCAATTGGCAACGCAGTCCAACAAAGCAATCCCAGTCCTCCATGAAAATGCTTTTCTTACCCATAAATTCATCAAGCGGTGTGCTTTCTTTTGGTGTGCTAATGAACTAAAGGAGGAGAGACAAGTTATTTAGTGGAACTAATTTCCTGTAGATCAGAACAGACCAAACACACTGTAATTACAAATGGGACATAACAGAGATACATTAGCAGCTAAACTCACAGCTCTCCAGCACATTCACTACAGCCCAGTGTTCAAAAAATGAGAGAAAAAGCATATAAGAGAGAGCAGAGAGCAGTCAGTATAATGTACAAAATGTCCAGTTGTACTAAACCCATTTTTTTTACTACAAAAAGCAATGAGATTCAAATAACAGAGTGTCAGGGTAAGGGAGACAGATAAGGTGTCCTTGCAGGGATGTCTTACAGTACCTCTCATTTTCTCAGTCTGAGAATAGGCCATACATAAAGGACAAGCGGTGGTGTTTAACTTCATCTGCTTCTTTCAGTCTGTGAGGAAAATATTCACCTCTGGCCTCAGCAACTTCTCCATTTACACTTTTTCTCCCTTCTCTGCTTACTTTCTGGGCACTATTACATATTTTGAGCTCCAAACCTCAGCTTTCTTCCGCCTTGACTCGTGTTACAATATCCTGCTCAGTTATGCATTGATCGCGCCTTCTCCACTTGTGGTATTATACTCTCTAAAGCAATTTAGTCAAGAGAAGTGAAGATGCCTACACACATGGTCCAAAATAAACACCCGCTAGTGACAAATTCAAGTAAAAATTTGCTTTGACAAATACATAAAAGTAAGTTATTAAATTTCTTATGAACTGAAACATAATTCATGCATTAAGTCAAAAGAACTATAGTATGACCATGCTTTTTAACATCTGACATGAGTAAATCAAATTAAAGATATACAAACGTTCAGCTAAAGACAAATAATCATCAGAAATGCATCATGAAGTCAAGAGTTCACCTTTGCCTTCCCACTTTCTACATGTGGTCCATCAAATCCTTTAAACCTAAGACATTCCTTAAGTCTAATCTCTTTCACCTGTCACAGACACTGAATTTCTTTCAAAGAAAATTATATAAATATCAGCAGTCTCGAAACGTCGCTTGGCTGATCAAATTAGAAGACCGGAACTAACTGTGGTATAATTGCTTAGTATAAAGATGAGTGGGGGTGCATATAGCTGTCAGCGTATGAATTAATCACATTCAGTCATCAGCACATTAGTAAATGAGCATCATTTACCAGCATCCCACCAGCACTCCCTCACGTTTAATCTGTTTTATGGGTGTATTTCCATAATGACATGTTAGTAGTCTGTGTAGTAGAGGGCTCACCTGCACACGCTGCAGACGAAACACTGTGGATGATATGTGCGGCCCAGTGCAGAGACCACCTCCCCTGAGATAAAGTCCCCACAGCTGTCACACTTTGTGCCGTACAGGCGCTGGTAGTCTGCTGTGCAGATGTACTCGCCACTCTTCTGGAAGAATCCGGAATGTGCCAAATCACAGCCACACACTGGCAGAAAGAGAGAGAGACAGGAAGAGAAATCAACATGAGATCATTGCCATGTTATTTATAGTACAGGAAATAACAGGGAGAATAAGAGGGAATGGGATTAAAGGGATAGTTCAGCCAAAAATGAAAAATCTGTCATTAATTACTCACCCTCATGTCATTCCAAACCCGTAAGACTTTCGTTCATCTTGATCTTTTTGATGAAATCTGAGAGCTTTCTGTCTCTCTATAGACCACTTTGACGCTTCAAAAAGTTAATAAAGAGATCGTAAAACATCCATATGAGTTGAGCGGTTTAGTCCAAATTTTCTGAAGAGACACGATCGCTCTACATGATGAACAGATTGATTTGAGGCTTTATGAACTTTATGAACTTTTTGAAGTGTCAAAGTGGTAGTTGTGTTGCTGTCTATGGAGGGACAGAAAGCTCTCAGATTTCATCAAAACGATATTCACTTGTGTTCCGAAGATGAAAGAAAGTCTTACGGGTGTGGAACAACATGAGGGTGAGTAATTAATGACAGAATTTTCATTTTTGAGGGATACTGCAATCCAGGATTGAACTTGGGGTTAGGGCCAATAAAAGCACCACAGCTCAACACTTTGTTATATTTACATATTGGGCACGTGATTTAACACAGACAAAAGACAAAAATGTTTGTATTCAAGTCTAGAGCTAGTTTCAAACAGATGTAAACAGTAAACAGACCCAAATAGACTTTATTAAGACCTAACTTTTGGTGCACCAAGCCAGACAGTCAGATGTTCTTACTTCCACTAAAATTTAAGACACTTGAGCTGAACATGATCATCAGGTCTTACACAAGCTTGTGGTGTTCATGCAGCTTGGATACCTCTGTCATTAAAGCAAATGGGGGACAAACCATATATTATAACATTCTGAAATGTATGCACAAATTTAGGTGAAGTTTTCAATCATATTGTTGATTGATTGCCGATTATAAAATTTTCATTAAAAAAATTTACTCAATTAAATGAAAGAGAAAAACCTCAGTATTGGTCACTGTTTGGACCCAACTGTCACCGTCCCTACTCTACACTGTAGCATAAAGTCCAGAGAGAGAGAGAGAGAGAGAGAAAGAGAGAGAGAGAGAGAGAGAGAGAGAGAGAGAGAGAGAGCATTGATTGCATAATCTGAACTAAAGATGGCTTGGCTGCTTGCTTACATACACACTTACAGGAAGTGATGCATTAAGAGGAGAAGTGTGAAAATGATGTGTACTGTAATGCCTTGCATGAGGTAGCATTGACTGAAAAACAGGGGTATCATGACAGTAAAAACACAGGTTACGCAGTAAAAAAAATATATATTACACACTCAGATATCATTATTACAGTACATTCAAATAATTCAAGCTACAAACCCAAACTGAAGATATAAAAACTCTACAATGTAGGGATTTTATGCCTTCCAGTGAAGCAATAATTAGGGGATAATGGGAAATGGATTACAGTTTGAGGTACATCATCCTCAAACTGGGGAACCATATATTAGCAGCTTGAATCTGCTTAAACATTAATGTAATCTAACAACATGAAAACAGTTAACAAAAATATTTGTGACAAACTAAAATCATGGTTTCTCTGATTGAAAATAAAATAAAAACATTTTAATTATTAAGATATATAACGCTCTGCAAAATTCTGAAACAAAGATAAATAAATAATGTCAGGCAATATAACTCTCTCACACACACACACACACATGTTCGTTTTTGTGAATTGTGGGGACATTCCATAGGCGTAATGGTTTTTATACTGTAAAAACCGTATTTTCTATCCCCCTACACTACCCCTACTCCTAAACCTAACCATCACAGGAAACTGTGCACACTTTTACTTTCTCACAAAATCTCATTCTGTATGATTTATAAGCCTTTTGAAAAGTGGGGACATGGGGTAATGTCCTCATAAGTCACCTCTTTTTGTAATACCTATGTCATACCCATGTCATTATACACATTTGGGTCCTGATATGTCACAAATGTCCCAAGAACTATGACAATACCTCATTGTACTTATTGACACATGCTAGAAGTGAGAAGACCTTTTTAAGCTTCTTCTTATGGTGAAAGATAAACGTAACTCTTTAACCCCGGGGTGAGATGTGACACTGCTGCATGCAACATGACCATTTCAGCATGCATGCCTGTGAATCTCCCTAATATCAGCAGGACTCACATGGCATACCGTTACCACATCATTCACACACGTGCAAATGTACACACATACACACACTCTGTCTCCCAGCCCTCAGCATCCATCATCCTTGCAATGACAGCTGTTATTGGCTCATGGAATTGGCAATGATTGCCTTTTGCAAAAATGTGTCACTGTACTGTAAATCATTAATTCAAAGTCAAATATCCTCATAAGTCATTTGTATGTCTTCTTTTTAGACCTGTATTCTAAGGGGATTGAAGGACCTTCTGCTGAGAAACTCAGGTCATTTAGAGAAATAACGGTAAATTAGGAGATGGAATTTGATGCTAGTTGATTATGATAAAGACTTTCTCAAAGCGTTTATCTGTCCTGATGCTATCACTATGTCATTGAACTGCAGCTGTAACACTGAATAGCTGCTAGATTTGGGCAATATATATATAAAAATCTGAATATATTTGCAATGATTTTGCTGCATGTAAAATTAAACAACATTGTGAATTTCACAATGACTTTATGCATTTTTGATTTGGCCATCAATTTTCCAAAAGGCTGTGTCATCACACTATATATGAATAGAGGCAGAATAAAAGAATGAAAGAGGCCTAAAGACTTATCAGAATAGTTTTATTGCCAGTCGGCACTAAGACTGCTGCGAAATCTTCACTGTGGGCCAGCAGCTTCAACAGAACTGGGATTTCAACAGAAATCTGGAGTCTTTGGCAGTGTAACCACAAGCTAAGGGAAATTATAGCCCTGCTGTGAATGCCTGTGTGTATGCGTGTGTAAGATAGACACTGTGCCAGGCAGCCGCATTTCAGACAACCACAAAACAATGGCATGTTGCTTCAAATGGCCCAACTGGATTGAAACCCTGCAATAAAAGAGAAAACTCTAGAGCACATGACATTTAAAGCTTAATGGAAAGAGAAAAAAAAAACATCAAGGCCTTTTCAACTCAAATAACTTCCAGAGACAGACAGTATTAACATTTCTGTTTCAAAAATATGTATAAAAAAAAAAGATAGAACTGTACTACAAAACTCATGACACATGGAACAAACACTATAAAGCATTTGGAAACTTACAGATAAGAGTCATTAGGGATACTCGTTGGGCAAGTTGTTTGGTAACAGCTATTCATAATTTAAAGTAGTAAACTACATTGAAAATCTTTAAAAAAGTAGTTCACTTCACTACAAGCTCTTCACAAAATGTAGCTAATGACAGAAGCTCATTAAAGTGTCATGAAACCCCCTGTTTTAGCCTGGTCTTTCACACCTCTGAGTTTAAAAAGTCCCAAGAAATGGCTTTGTAAAGCTGTGGAAAAGTGTGAGAATAGAGGGTGGGAAAAGGGGAGAAAACAACCAATAAAACACAGACCTGCAACACACTTATTACACAGACACATGAAAATTAAAGGGTTAGTTCACCCAAAAATGAAAATTCTGTCCTTAATTTCAATCGAATTTCAACAAAAATATCTTAATTTGTGTTCCGAAGATTAACGAAGGATTTACGGGTGTGGAACGGCATGAGTGTGAGTAATAAATTACATTATTTTCATTTTTGGGTGAACTAACCCTTTAAAATATGACTACGGAGAGAAAAAAATACACAAAAACAGAGTTGAGGGCACCTTGATGCATTTTAAAAATATATCCCTATATGACAAGAAACTCTCAAGAACGAGGGAGAAATGTGGAAATGTTTAAAAAGGTCTAATAATATTTTCATAACATTTACGAGCACTATAGTTTCTGAACAAATGACACGCGTCATGGCACGGTGCTAGTTCATGTTTAGAGCACTATGTGAAATATGTCCAATAAAAACTTGAAATGTGCTTACTCCAATCCAATCCTTTGCGAGCTTTACTAAACTCATCGCGCCGTTCCGCACAGAAACCGCTCTCATGCACCCTCTGCATGTTGTTTGAATTCTCCGCTGTAATGCAATGTCATGCGTAATACAGCACAGTGATTGGGTTAAAAGAGTTCATTCTCATGAATAAATGCAGAGAAGCACTCAGACGTAGAATCGTGCTCTCTAGCCCTGGCAGCCAATCACACACTCCGGAGGCACGCTTCTACGTCAGATTCTGTGATGTCATTTTGACTTTGCTTTTCAACCCGGAAAAACGAAATTGCTAATAAAAATGTAAAAATAAAAAATTGTTTTAAATTTGTGAGTGCTTTTAGTGTTTTCAGTGATGTACAGCCTGTAAATCTGTTCACATCTCAAAAAATGTGTTTTGGGGTTTCATGACCCTTTAAAAGGATCATAGGTTTTTAAATAAACTACTTAATTATATAATTTATAAACTAATCATGTTTCTAGCACAAAAACAATGATGATTTCTCACTTAGGGTGACAGCATCAGACTTGAACAGATATATTTTCAATATAAAAATACATTAACAGAAAAATATAGTAAAGTAAGAAGTGCACCGAAGGTACTTTTCTCTAATTGTCTCATTTTCAAGCACAATATGTGCTACTTCTGATCTGAATGCCAAAGAATAGCAGCCGTTAACTGAAACAAGGACTCATTAACCCATCCATGATGCTGTTGGCTCACAGAGTTCCCAAACCGACAGCTCTTCACCGAGACATAGCAAATAGACATGCATGCTGGGCCACGTGGTACTGAGAGAGGGTTCAGGCTAAGAGGGTGAGACAGCATGAACGGAGACCCAGAGGCCCTGTGCTTTGTTCTGGAGCCATGCCTGCTTCCTGTATCCCTGACCACAAGGCAATAATCCTGAGCTCAACTGGAAGGATGAGGATGATGAAGCTCTTCGAGGCTCAGCGTGAACAATATAACCAGAGGCCTTTTAGAAAGAGATGAACCGGTCACTGCTGGTCCCTGTGGAGGCACTGAAAGGCCAGATAGAGTAATGACGTTCTTGTGAATATTTGGATTTGACCGTGAGAGTACATTCACAGAGACTTTATTAAATATATTTCTGTATCAGTGGATTGATTAACTGGTGGTTTGCAAAAAGTATTTAAGTCAGTTATATAAAATGCAGAAATGAAAAATGCAGATGTGTCCCAAAGAGAGGATTCTTCCATATCACATTTTTATATCTCCACAGGAATGAGAACGAAAGAATGATTAAAAAAACACAAAAAATATAATTAAGCTAATGCATTTATGATTGACTGTAATGGACTGATCAGATGAATCTAAATGGTTTTTAAATAGACTGGTCAAATAATTAGTGAGGAGCATTTCAGTTCTGATAAAAGGCACACAGAACAGCAGTTCATTGGCTGAGAGATTGTTGGGAGGGACGTCCTCTTTCACAGTTGCCATAGGAAACCTAAACCTTCCACGGTTGCCCTAGAGACAGCAGGGTCCCATACAAAATGCCTGAGGTGTGAGACTGCTTATTTGTGTGGCTGTCCAAGTCACTTTTAGACAGCAGACCATCTTCATGCCATGTGGAAGGCACGACTCAATTTCTAACAGTAAAGTCTACAGCAACATGGTGTAGTGTGGCTTCCTTTAGGTTGGCTTCAGGATCCTGTTCTGAGGTAGGGTGTGTCTGCTCTGGCTGATGAAAATTCACTAGGGGTTTTGATGGCTTGGAGTAACTATGTTTAAATTAGGAGCAGATGGAGAGTCAAAGTATCCTCCTAAATACCACCTTAACCCAAATCTTAACATTCACTTATTTAGATGATATTTGATATTATATTTTAGTTTAAAAATATTATGAGTTTCTTTTTTTTCTTTTTTAGAAAATTAATAATAAGTAAATAAAATTGTTAAATTCAAAAGTTAAAATAAGATCAATGGGGTCAAATTGCTTGCAATATGGACTAATTTGAATTTTATTCTTCAGGTTTATACGTCTAACAGGTCAGATAATATTTAAATTATGTAATATATAAGATTATTTCATATGTGTAAGACTGGGCACAGTCTCAAGTAGCTAGACCTTCAGATTGACGGCAGGAGGTCAGGGGCCGTATTCACAAAACATTTTATCTTACCACTAAGAGTTCTCCTAAATAGCAGTAAAAGTTCTTATCTAAGAGTTTTCTCTTAAAACCTATTCACAAAGCTGCTGAGACAAACTTTTACTAAGGAATAGACTGAAGTCTTAAGCTAAGAGTAAGGGCGGGGTTGACCTCGTTGCTATGGAGTATACACACAGTGATTGGCTGATGGGGGAGGAGTCAGCGATTTAATCATAGAAATATTGTAGAATGAGGTGTCATGATTCCACATTAAAATAAAGGTTTTAAAATACAAATGTTGCCCTATTCAAATAAAAAATTTTTAATAAAATGTTGCCATAGTTGCCATAAAGGTTGCCATATTGTTGCCATAAAGGTTTTAAAATGTAGGCTAAGTGTCATTAATTAAACTAGTATATACAGTTTATTTGTCCACCTCTTGGATGTCTGCATCTCAAGAGAATGCAGCATTCAAGCGACAAATTATGTTTTATAAACAAAGTTTGGGAGAAACACATTCAAACGATCTTTCTAATCAGCTCAAGAGGAGGAATATATACACAGACGAGAGCCGACTCGCTTATAGTTACTTCGACGGTTTTCTGCATCCCTCCGCCAACACGCTCCTCACTCGGCTGGGGATATGGGGAGAACTTTGGTTTTGGGCTAAATTTCAAGCTCAGAGCCCTCGATATATATATATATTTTTCTTTTTTTTTTGGCGTCTCATCGTAGATTCAAATCTATAAATCAAAATGTATTGCATTCATGAAGAAAAGGTTCAGCACCCAAGGCTCTATTGCTATTCCCTCAATGGTGTACAGTGTCTTTGGGTGGATAAGGACTGTTTGTGATTTGGTCTTAGTGATTTAGGAGTCCTCTTGACCACTCCTAACGCTTCACAGATTTAGGAGCTAGTTTTAGCGCTAAAATGCTTTGTGAAATACTCTTAGAGCAAAAATGTAGGACTGCTAAAATTAGGACTGACACGCCCATTATTTTTAAGAGTTTCTCCTAAATCGGCAAGTTAGGAGCTACTTTTAGCCTTAAGATGTTTTGTGAATACGGCCCCTGGACTCCATCGCTGCTTTCATTGGCCAAAGACCACCCAAGAGGACGCCTGACTGATATGTAAAGCAACCAATCACAATTCTTTTTGTTCAGCATCATGTTCAGGGGTGTGAAAATATATAACGTCGATGTCCCTACAATAACAGACCAGTGCTTAAAACTTTTGAAAATCCATCGTTTAGTTGATCCTGATAAGCGCTCATTGTCACAGTTGTAAACCTGATTTTCCACAAGGGGGTTTGGCATCACTATGGCTTTGTTTCCAAGTGGATCATTAAAGAATGCAACACACGTCTCCAGGAAATCCTGTAGAATTCAACCAATCAGATGACGACTTAGAAACTCCTGAAGTGTTTCCAATTTTGTGTGCCTTTTGCATTAGACATTCAGCCAACAGTCTGTGGGGATGATGTCTGAGACTAGGCTGGGCAAGGCTTAGCCTTCCCCTGTCCACAGACTTCAGACTAGCCAGGAATTTTCTCAGTCAAACCACTGCCGCTGCTGCTTCTGATTGCTTTTAGAGGTAAAAGCTGCCCATAACTGCTGTTCTAGGATCAGTATTCTCCGTAATAATAGCATATTGGTGAAACAGATGTGTTGTTTGTGCTCTTGAGTGCGTCAAAGGTTTCTATTTGCAATCACAAACATATCTGTTGAGTTACTGTATGCAATAGCCAATCAGACGTGTTTAAGTTAGAATCTGCTGACGTCTCAAAATAGTTTTTGTCCAGTACTGAGTTCTGCACTCTCAACAAATCCTCTCATTATTATGTTAACTTATAACAAAGTGTAGACATTATGTAGGATAAAGAGATTCACTGTGCAATCAGCTTCATTGATTTTAGCAGAACTTTGTGAGATAACGATGAATTGAGATGAGTGAAAGCTTTTGTGATTGTGCACTTTCTAGGCACTTTCTAAATATAATTCATTCAGAATTTAAATAAAACATTTGTTTTGCTGCATGAAGTAAGGCAGTGGTTGTTTATTATTCAAATTGGCTGCCATGCCAAATCATGAATACAGTATGCTTGCTTTTCTGTTCAAATTATAGTGGTTTGTGAACATAGCCGTTTTAATAACAAATCATTAATTGGGTATGTTTATGCTGGAATGTGTAGGTTGTTTCTAGGTGACACATAACTTCTTCATGGCATATTTCATGGCATATTTAAATGCATTTTTAAAGAGGAAGCACATCTCCTTAGCCTCACCCTGGAGTTGGTTCACCCTCCACCTATGGTCTCTATCCTCTCTCTCTCTCTTTCTGTGTTAAGGCATTTGCTGCTCAGTACTGTGGTCATTAAAACAGAACTGATTAAGGACCAGCAGGGGGGAAAGGCTGATTATGTATTTATCAGCAGCCAACAGATGCAATTAAAATTCCCTTCTTCAGGACTTTCCAGTAGCCCAAAACCCAATATACTTCCATTGCCCTTTCTCTTCTACTCAACCCTCCATCCCCCCACCCTTTTTACCTAGTATTTTCATTTTATTACATCCAAGTATTACAATTACATTTTATCGTCTTCATTTGTCTGGCTTATCCTCAACGTATTGTCAGGTAAGCCAGAGAGAGAGACATCTCTTTCCCTGCCTACTCTGTCACTGTTGTCCTTCTCTTTTACTAAAAGAAGAATATTCTAATGTTTTCCCTTTCCAAAAACGTTTATGCTGATACATATACAGTGGGGTTCAAAAGTCTGAGACTACTAGGTAAATGTAATTTAAACCTGTAAATGTATTATCGATTACTAGGGCTGTCAACATTAACACCTTAACGCATGCAATTAATTCAAAATATTTTAACGCAAATAAGACAAATAAAGTAGTGAAGCATGTGTAATTGCGGCATTAACGTTACGCAGTTAGATGACCTTAGAAGTCAGGACTCTGGAGTTTATCACACTGAGCATCTACAATGGTGCAAGCACCTGTAACCCTGCTATGTGGAAATTTCTATTCTAACCCTTTAACCCGATTTAGCTTCTCTGTCAGAGATCAGATAATTTTAAGCCGCTAAACTCTGGGAAAATACAGGTAAAACAACAATGTTGGATGATTTTGAAGTTGGAGGAGAAAATTAGTTTTTCGCCCTACCGTGGTAATTCCGCCTACGTCACACATGACCTTTCCAACATGATTGCGTGGTGCGTGGCGCATCGCATCGCAGTCCAAGATGAGCATTTGTGGTTAAAAAGTATATAATTTTGTATTTTTTTAGAAAATGACTGATCGTTTCACTAGACAAGACCCTTATTACTCGGCTGGGATCGTGTAGAGCCATTTGAAGCTACACTGAAACTGCAATTTGGACCTTCAACCCGTTGTACCCCAGTGAAGTCCACTAAATGGAGAAAAATCCTGAAATGTTTTCTTCAAAAACCTCAATTTCTTTTCGACTGAAGAAAGAAAGACATAAACATCTTGGATTACATGGGGGTGAGTAAATTATTAGGAAATTTAAATTCTGAAGTGAACGAATAATGACAGAGACTGCAGCAGGTTTTTTAGGCTGCTGTCACTTTAAGACCTTGCAGGATCCAATATAGGCTACTGTTACACATGTTTTCTTTCTCAACAGTTTACATTCACTTATGTTCATGGATAAAAACCAACTGTGGTTTACGAGGATATTTTGACACCGTTTTGTGTGTATTTGTGCATTCAAGCACAAGAAGATCAGATTCTAGAATTGGAATCAATTTTCAATTCCCAATCCTAGATATGATGTGCTATGATTCACAGCTCAGCATGTGCCTCTACCTGACAATGATCCCCTTGTCTTCCTGCCTACACCTGTCTGTGCCACCTTTCTACCCACTGAGTCACTTCTCTCCTACCTTGCAGGTGCTAATGGGAATCTCATCAACTGTAATTAATGTGCGGTTCTGACTGAATGAGAGATGGACTGAGAGAAGAGGAAGTGATTAGTCCCATCAGGGCCCTCCACGGCCCTCCACTGAGCATCCAGATGGTCTTTTGTGGAGTCAGTGAGTAACAGCAAGAAATCAAGGGAATGACAACAAAGAAATGATGTATATGTTGATAACAGTTAAATAAATCCAGGGGGCTGAGGTTTCCTCAAAAGTGAGACTCATTGGCACTTAAGTACACTTAAGTACTTATCTTCTGTAGGGCATAATTTAATATTCCCAAGCATTAATAACAATAACTAATGACAACGCAGCACCAGTCCTACAATTTTTTATCCTGCTCATCATGTTATTACTGTACATCCAACCAAATCTGAGTCATAAAAACTGTCACTGCTATCTCATTTAAAAAAACATTAAATAAATATAATAAAAAGTATACTTTTTTATTCTGCTCATCATCTTACTGTACATCAACACAATATGAGTCATCTATATCAAAACAGCCCCTGCTATCTCTTTTTTCAATAACATTTTTTATATAATAAAAATCTTATTAAAAACATTGAATATCAATTAAAATAAATGTAGGAATATTAATTAAATAAATATTATAATATTTTACATAATATTTAAAAATAAATAGGGCTGTGCAATATGGCTAAAAAAATTGGTGGACCGGCCATCTGGAGCACTGGGAGTTTTCATGTGGGGCTGCTGTACAATGTGTGCTGGCCAGTTAGTGTTACAACAGTAAATCCATGGTAAATGATGGTGATTTGTAGATTGAAAAGCATTCTTACTAAATCATTCATGGCACCATTCATGTTTCTTGTGTTTGTCACTAGTTTTGTGTCTAAAATAGTTTACATCACATTCGTGATCTTCACTGAATTCAAGTGCTTCTCACTGGAACTCTCAGTGCTGTTTAGTTGTCACGTGTTCGATCAGCGAGTATACACAACTGCTCGCGCCGCACTGCCATTTGAGCCGAGGGGATAAGTGGTCCATGTGACGCGGTTCAAATGAGTAGCATAAACATTTTTGGTGCATAAACATTATATCGTACTTTTGCTATAACTGTATTGAGGAAAATGATATCGTGATAATTATTGTTATGGTTTTATCGCCCAGCCCAAATAAAATATAAATATTAGTATTTAATATTAGTATCTAATAATATGTAAATATTAGTAAAGTTGCTTTGCTAATTTAATTTGAATGAAGTAGAAATTTTTGTCTGTAAAAAACAAAGGCTATCACATTTACAACCTGCTGATATTTAAGAAATGTAACATAATACTTAATACCTTCATGTAAAAATGAACTGTAAAAAAGTTTTTGAAGTACCATACAGTATGTTACCAAATTATAAAAATCCTTCATCTCTGTGATCAGTGTACATTATCTCTACTCTCACATTGTGACTTCTTGCTTCCTGTTAATCCTCTAAACTTGATTTAAACAGACAGAAATAATGTTTTCAGCAGGTCTGTCTCTGTTTCCATCTCCCTCCAAGGCTGTGTCTCTCCTTCAGCTGCTTTCATTAACCTACTAACCTCGCTGAAAAATGCCTAATGATGCAGGAGCCCTCCAGGTATACGACAGAGAGAGAGAGAGAGAGAGAGAGAGAGGCAATATTCATTCCTCCAATCCAAGCTTAACCTCTCTGGTTTGAGATCTACACTGCTTTAGATGGAACTTTTCTCTGACATGAGCCTATTTGAAAATTACCAAGTAAAACCCCTGTATTATTCACAGGTTGCAGAATGAATGCATATCAAATTATTCCAAATCAATATAGACGGTCCAGTTTCCAGTCTGGGGTTTCTCTAGGTTGACATACGGTAGACTAATCCCTGACACCTTATCTAGATCTTCAGGAAAACACATAGGGAATTTGGTTTCTAATACTGCCACTGTCCTTTCATCTGTAGAAGAATGTCTCCCCAGCAACTATCGCATCGGCTTAATGATTGGACGGGCATACGTTGCCATAGATACGAGAAGCTCCCATCCTGCTCAGTCTTCCTCCTCCAGTGGCTGACAACTCAGGAAGAGAGGGGCTCCGCACAACACATATAGCAACTGACCCTTTTATCAACCCCTGCTTTACAGTACACAACTACAGCAGTTCAAATGTTCAGAGCACCTGACTTTTATTTTATTTGTGCCCTTTGCGGTAGCATTGCGGTGCCCCCATTGCGGTTTTCGGCCAAGGCAGAAACCCACACCACCCCCCTACAATGTGAGTTACAGCTCTGAGAAGAATTTGTTGACTATGACAAAACAGTAGAAGTCGAAGTACATTCAGCGGTAAAAGATGATTCATTTAACTTTGAAAATTACATCTGCAGATGGGAACGATTTGGTAAAGAATTTATTTGGCATGCACCAACGGCTATTGTCATGTTATGGCCTTTATCCTATAAATGATCGATATTAAAATTCTATATTTTGTTTAAATAAATAAATAAACCACTAACAATTTAAACCAATCATATTAAATGCTAAAAGTAAATTTAGTCATCCCGACATTATAATGTACAATATGAAAAACGGGTATTTATTTCAAGGTAAAGATGACATTTAACTGTAAATACTGTAAATAAATATTTTTAAAGATTCACTTGCTGAAAATAGGGGAAGTGCACATATCCAATGAATATCCAATATCTACCAATAAAGATAAAAAATATATATAATAATAAAATATTGGTAATGTAATAAACTTTAATCCAAGTCATCAGGTTTCAAAATTTTTTGGCTACCGGTCGAATACCAATTGCAATTGTCATCAGTAATTTTCCATAAAAAAAAAAAAGGGCTTTTCAGATAGAGTTTCTCCCTCTTGGAATTCTAGGTCCTACTTTGCCAATTTGAGATAATGTGCACAGGTGCCTCAGAACAATGCCCTTATCACACACAAGAGCAAGAAGAAAAAAGGTAGCTCAAGTGGAACTGTAACTTAAAGGGGTAGTTCACCCAAAATTGAAATGTCTGTCATCATTTTATGTATTTTGAAAAATTAGACATTTCTTACAATCTCTTCTTTATGTTCCACAGAAGAAAGAAAGTCAAACAGGTTTGGAATGACATGAGGGTGAGTAAATGAAAGAACATTTTTGGATGAACTATCTGTCTGACAGTTTATTGATGGTGCTCATACCTGTGAGTCACCCACTACAGAGGCTCAGGTGTAGGTGAGCTGGTCTGGATATTTATTGCTCTATGACATTTCACTCAGACATACTGTCAAGCATTGAGCTCAAATAACCCACACTTCTAGTTAAAAAGTAGTAAATTTGCTTAAAGAGAGACCAGAAAATTTGATCATATGCTTGTGTTTCTGAGAGAAGATAAATATATTCTCTCCTAAAGTATTTATTGTTGCGTTAATCATGCTGCCTTCTCAATTAATTAGTCATTTTAAATGGATTTAAATAGCAAGTGAGCACTAATTATTCATTTAAATCCATGAGAATAAAAATTAATTTAAATCCATTAAATTTATTTAAATCATTTAGTCTACAGCATATATGAATTTATAAAGGTTTATGAATAATAATTTAGTAATGCACAAGTAATTTTAATGAAGCAATACATCCCTTTAAAAAAAAACTGTCACAGTTGTCAGAAAATTATCTGACAACTAATTACACCATAATATCTAAAGAGTGACCCGAACAAGTATTTGAACAAACATACAGTAAATGATGAGCATATGAATGCCATTGCTTCTTTTTTGTGAAATTACCTCATAAAAAGCTGCCCTTCTTAATAAATATCACTTTTTCATATTTTGTTTTGTAATGCAGTGACATTCAAACTTTTATAAGTGCTGTCCAAATACATTTTGGGTCCACAGTATGTCTCTATGAAATCAATAGTCGCACAGCTGTGTTCATTATCTGTTTGCACTCATGTAGGAGAGAGAAGAGCCAACTAGAAAGCTAGAAAGGAGTCAGGAGGTCAGAATGAGTGTGTGACTTCCATCCCCCACACAGCACTGTTAGTCTCCAATCTGCGTTATTTGAATAGGGGAAATAAATGCACAACCAAATAGAGATTTAATGAGTTTTCTGTGCCTGCACATCTAACAAGATGCCCACAATTGTAGTGCAGAAACAAACAAAATTTGTCCTTGCATGAATGTGTGTGTGCATGTATATGTGTTTGTGCTTGAAAGGATGTGTGTATACAATGATGAAGGCTGAAAGCAAAAGAACAAACCTTTAGAGCTCTATTACAAAATCTGCCTCGCAAAATGGTGCACTCTTATTACTTATGATTGGGAATAAACTGCAACACACAATATGGAGGAATTCATCCCGCCTTCTAAACAAAAGAGCCAATTGCTGATTGGTAAAGTCATTGCGTCACTGCAGCTGCCGTTAGAAGCTCTGGTTCCCACAGAAACCTGAGACTCGAGATTTCAGGATTCCCCCATTCAGACAGATAGGACTTGGTCTTGGATGCCCGAAATAGCTGCCCGGAGACGTTGCAAATATGGCTGCTGAGTGAACAGACTTTCATTGAAAGGGACATTGCTCACTGTCTACAAAGGCAGACACTTTTTAAAGTCATCATGAAACGGAAGTTGCGATAGTCTTTTCTTCCATATTGTGACAATATATAGTGAAACGGCTTCTCGAACAAGAAAAAAACTGTAGGGCGGTAATGATTTTGATTGGGTCGTTGGATTATTGTCATTTGCTATTTCTCTGATCTCATGTGAGTGATAGGTTGTCCCGTCCTCACAGCAGTAAACACGTCATCAGAGACGAGATGTCGTTGCAGGAGGGAGGGGAAGTTATTTTGATTAAAGATTATAAGGGCACATGAATAAAAAAACAACAAAAAAAACAATGATAACACAAGCACGGATAAATCATGTATAATTAGTACTGCAATATTCCATATAC
This sequence comes from Anabarilius grahami, assembly GCA_003731715.1. Classification (NCBI taxonomy): domain Eukaryota; kingdom Metazoa; phylum Chordata; class Actinopteri; order Cypriniformes; family Xenocyprididae; genus Anabarilius; species Anabarilius grahami. The sequence goes on from RJVU01018281.1 coordinate 5,620,525, forward strand.
ATATAGTATTATTATTCAAATATACACTTTGCGCGTTTGATACATTCCCATCCGAACTCAACAAACCAATTATCTGCACTATATGACTAAAACCGGGTTTATTTACATGAGTGGTGCGCAAATCACCGTATACTGTACGCGCATTCACCAGCCGGCTCTAAAAGTGTGATAAGATTTGTGAGCTGCTCCTATCCTGACGCTGATGATAAAATGTGTCATTCATTTGAATTTTATTGAGAATTTGCTACTTTAAAACACTATTGCGAAAGCTTTTTAAACTAATCATGAGCCCCCTTACTAGAATTTATGACATTTTATTGTAGCTATTTATTGTGGTAAATTTTGAGTAAGTTGTTGTAGACAGATTTTTCACTATAGACTTATATTACAACTGTGGCATGTTGTAGCCATAGTTTCTAAAAATGTAAGTTATTTTTCATAACAAATGGTATAGATTAAAAAAGAAAAGAAAAAAATTCTACATTGGCCAAAAGCATGGTAATTAGGAGCCATCAATGGTCTTATCTGTAATTATAGCCCTACTGGGGAAGTACAACAAATCAAGAGCTTTAAAGTCTGGACTTCCTGAATTTTTGACCAAACAATCAGTTTTCCTCATGTTTGAAATGTGTTTCGTTCTAATGATAACTGACAGGAAAAACCTGACCTTTAGAGAGTGATGAACTGTTAAGGAGTAGGAAATAAACAATTTCAAAGAAACTAAAGTTAGTTTGACTTCCCATGGCAGTTTGAATCAGAAAATTTTGTCAAACTGATACCCTCTTTTTATGGACTATACTTTTTTGCATTAAACGTTTTTTTTAAATCTATAAATTTCTCCAACTTTGTCCGCCATCTTGGATTTTTTTCACAGATTACTTTCTCTACATGTGATTTTGCCTAAATATTCGGTGAAAATGAGTTGTCTACAATACCTTAAAAAGCTGTCTATGCAGGCAGCCCACTGTGTATCAGAACAGAGCCTATCACTATTTATGTTTGACTGTGGACATTGGTGTGCACACACAGGAAGCGAGTACTGGTAATATGCCTGGTTGCCTCCCCTTTACACAAACTATTCACTGATGTGTCCTTGAAAACAGCTGGTTGTGTTATACCTGTGTGTACAGCATCCATCTATTCTCATGGCCAAAGCCTGTGTAAACATCCCACTGAAAACATCTCCACTGCCTCAGCTTCAGCTGTATACACATGACCTTGGCCCACATGTTTCTTCCTGTGTGCTTGAGTGCTTGCTGTTTCAATTAACTAGACTGTAATTCCAAAGGTATCTCCTTTTCTTCATCTCCTCCTGTTTGCAAAGGCATGTCGTCAAGTAAAGTCAACCAATGTAATCTACTAGATTGAAGCCCAAACCAAATAGTTCCATTAAAAACTATTGATTTTAGACAGTTACCAAGTCAGTCATGGATTCCAAAAAGGCTGAAAGCGGATTGTCACGTGTTTACGAACACTGGCAACTGCAACTCCAATGTGGCACCTGTGGCAGTACATGCTGAGGAAGCTGGGATTCCTGTGAAACACCCCACAAATGTTGCCCCTTTATCCAATTAACTGGGCCTCAAAGCCCCCCAGCTCATCATCAGCACACTCTGCTCTCCCAATCAAAACACAGCATGCATGGAAGCTGAGCCATCAGTCACTGGACTGTAAACAATCCACCACGCAACAATGAAACGGCATTGTTCCATGCTGGTGATATGAGCTGTTGAAACAGCAGTTGGACTTCCTACACACATAGCTAACACACACACACACACACAATAATATAAAGCACAAATCGTGAGATAAGGGGTGGTGTTGAGTTAGAGGTGAAATACATTATTGCTCAAGGCAATTTTCATGGAAGATAAGCAACCCTCGGAAAGCGGTGAAATTAAGAGGGAGAAAGCAAATAGGTTAGGACTGTTATTGTTGAGTAACTTCATTTGCTCCAAGGCAACTTGTGATGTCATAATGGAGGGAGGGAAGGAGGCTGCCATTCTCTTTTTTAATCGTTCCCACCCTATCTCTCCACATATGAGCCCCCCTCTTCCCCCCAACTATGCCCTGGGGTTTGCTATGGGAGGCTGCTATTGGTTTGATAGTGTAGCTGAGAATAACCACCAACCAGGGGCAGGGTGCCCCTCCACACGGTTACCACAGCAACCCCATAAATGCAACGCAGGGACCATGTGGCAACACCAGTTTGAGTGTAAGCAAGGAAAAGTAGCACAAATACAATCTTATAAAAGCTCATTAAACCACAAATGAGTCCATCTCTCAAGGGTCCTCCTTCCATATTTTTAATCTAACATAATTTAAAGGTGAGGGTTCCTGGTCACATAATTCACATTCGTTTTACATTTTAATTTCTTGACGTCACTAATGTCACTGATAATTGAGGGCAATGCCATGGGGCATCACTGAGCAAACATCTTGATGATGTGAGACCAGAGGATCTCATTATGCAACAGGTTCCTACTTCAGACAGCCCCAGGAGCACAGCCAGCATCATTAAAGCAGAAATCCACTGCTTCTAACCACTGATGCCAAACTGCTATTAGGTCAGAAGCAGAGAGCTCTGCTTTAGTTCTTAATGAAGAGCTATTATCGAATAGAATCTATTGGAAACAGTATATCTGAAACAAATCCAAACTTTTCCCATAATTAAAAGATGGCTCTGAGAGGTCATCAGCATTTCCAATGCACTGCATATAGGAAAAAGACTCTTACCTTGGCAGGTGAAGCATTTGATGTGGAAGTGGACATGTTGCACTCGTACCACCTCTCCTTTGCACACCTCCCGGCAGCGAAAGCAGTGGATTGGTCCGGAGCTCCGTTCACTGTTGCAAGAGCTTTGCTGATAGGGTACTAGTGGGGAAAAGACAAAAAGACACTAAGTAACGAACATCAGAATGACCTTATTGTTATTGGGTGATATTAGACTTTTAGACTTTTTTGTATCAGTAATCAGTATCAGCTGACACTGAATCAATGTTGTTATTGTTGAAATATAATAAAACACAATATTAGATAAAAAAAAAGTAGAAAACAAAAAAAGTTGCCTTGGAAGCTGATATAAGTTAAGTTGAAGAACTAAAATTACTAAAACTAAATCTGAAATAAAAAATAAAGCTAAATATCTCAAAAGAAAAGGCTAAATGACTAATAAAAATGATAAAAGCACAAAACGAAATTACAAAAAAAAAAAGAAAAATTTAAAAGAAAACTGAAAATATAAAAATAAAAGCTAATACAAATGATCAATAATTACTATAAAAGTAGGCTTATATAATTAATATTAAAAATGAAACACTGTACTAAATATTTACTGTATCTGCAGATATTAGATATTTAACTGTGCATGCTTTCCATTTTAAAGGTGAGTGAACGCAGTCCAGGCTTCTGTGTTAACGTCTGAACACCGGCTCATTATTGGCCAACGCTGTACATGTGAGCAGCATGACGCATGCGTGTGATGCTGACGCAGGAGCCGGCCAATAATGTGTCGGAGTTCGGACGTAAACACGGAAGCCTGCACTGCGTTCAACAGTTCAAATTATTAAATAAAGTCATTATTTTTTTGTTTTTGCGCACAAAAAATATTCTTGTTGCTTCACAACTGTAGTCAGGTTGACTATTTTAATGATGTCTTTACTATGTTTCTGGACTTCAAAAGGTGCAATGACATTGCTGGGTGGTTCTGAAACCTTTGGAAATATCTTAATTTGTGTTCCGAAGATGAATGAAGCTAGGTCTTATGGGTTTGGGACGACATGAGGGTGAGTAATTAATGATAGAGATTAAATTTTTGGGTGAACTAACCCTTTAATTCTTACCTTTACACTTCTTATTTACCACCATCTAATGCTCACTTTTTTTTTGTGCCGATTGCCCTCCTAGATGCATAACAGGCATTCAAACACTCAGCCAGTGAATATATCAATTACTGTGCAATCACTGTTGCAACTGTTGTTCTTGCTTTAGTTTAAAAGGATTTAACGGGGGGAAAATGTCGAAAACAGCAAGGGCACATGCACTACCCTGATCTCCATTGTTTCAGCTACAATGCTGGCAGCAGGGCAGAACTGCCAGGTCTGCGATCAGATTCAACAGCACCATGTTCCCACAGCTCTCTGAAAAAGAGAGCCAAGGCGACAGCCAGGAACAAGCATTAAAAAAAACTGTCTGACCTGGTAAAGCACACTGGAAACTAGGGTTTAATGAGGTTATGATGTGCATGTTGGAAAAGACAAACTGTAATCAGCAAGCATAATGTGTCAAGTCAGGAAGTGATACTGATCAGATAAACTCGTGCAGGAAATTAGCAAATTTTTCAACAATAAATCGTGGTTATCAACGTGCCACCTGAACCTGAATTATTAGGGATGCACCAAATTATGAGCAACACATACAAGTCAAGAAATATTTTTACATAATAGCCGATAAACGATAAATTGCCAATACTGCAATTTGAAACCATTTTGTCAAAATATGTTAAAAACAAAAAAAAAATCAAGTAAAATTGAAAGTTAAATTAGGCATTTTAACTAGAAATTAAACAATATAGTGAATACGAAAAATGTATTAAATTTGATATCTGCTACATTAAACAGTGTTATTAAATTAACTTAGAAAAATTATTAAATATTATTGTAAATGTATTATCAAAATATCTATGCAATAAACTGTTTATTGGCAAAATGGTCATTATCTGAGGGATGAAAACCACATTTCCACGGCAACAAACAATGTCTTGTACCAAAAGATATTGAATTTCAATACTATTTTGTTAAAATAAATGAAAACAAAACAAAACACTAATAACTAAAATCAATCATTTAAGATTAGGCATCACAACAACATCATGAATAGAATACAAAAAAATAACATTCATTTTGAGATTTGCTAAAGCTTATATTTAACAGTGTTAAAAAAAATTATCAAATAATATTATGAAAATATAATCCAAATATCTGTCCGATAAATACATAGCAGATTGATAAACTGGAAGTATCTAAGGGTTGAAAAGAGCATTTTCACTGCAACAAACAATGTCTTGTACTAGAAGATCACTTCACATATTTTCAGTCTATTGGAATAGAGAGTTTCATTGACTTTTCTTCATCTGGAGCTGAAGAACAATGATCCATTAATGCTGTTATGCCTCCTCCAGTGGCTCAATCTCACACTGATAATATTGTAAGCACTTATTCCTTTGGCAGAGCAACACGCTGCCTGGCCAACTTCCAGAGCTGTTTTCTGAATTCTGTGTGTGGCCATCAGCTCTGCGAGATGCTCTGAGCCCACAGTCTTTTGTCAGTGTAGAGTGCAGTATAGTCGTGATGCTGTTAAAAGCAGATAACAGCCACACAAGAGGAAATATGAGATGTTTTGCAATATCACAAAACCAGAAGCATTTATGGTAATGTGCGAGAGCTATTTTCCCCAAAGCTTTGCTTTTCTTTTCACCGCAAAGACTGTGAGCTCCCCATAAGCTTTCACATACAATAACACTCAGATAAACAGAGGTGACAGCTCAAAAGAGAATAAACTACGTGCCGTTAAAAGACAATATGTCTTTCAGGCATCATTCATTTGTCTATTATGGGTGTCGCTGTGCTGGAAGCCCACTTGCAAGAGGGGCCTCTGGGTGGGTGTAAACAGGCTGTGTAATCCCTGCTATACCACATGCACTGAGATCAGCGAAGGACATGCACAAAGGATTAAAGTTTTTAATGGCTCCTACATTAGATACCTTTCATTCATGCTTTAGTAAAAAGTATTACTATAATGGAGGCTAAAATCTAGATTCAAATTAATTCAAGTTTTAAGAAGGAAACTTTCTATTATTGATACAGACTTGACAGTCTTCACAGCTCAAATAAAAACAACAAGATCCCCAAACCCCAAAATAGGTCACTCTGAATTTTCATACATTTTCAATGATTTCAACATATGTTGCCACAAACTCTTTTCGGTTTGCACAAAAAAAACCTCAGTTATTCTCTCTTGAGAAAAAGAAAGAAAACGCTGAATGTACAAAAAGGTAGATTCAAAGAAGCCTAGTTCTTCGAAGAAACTTTAGAGCACTAATGTTGAGCAATATATAGCAAAGGGCCGGTAACATCCGGCCCAAGGTGTAAGGTGATAACCACAGGACCTAAGGGGCCACTGCTATTTCTGCCCTCAGCAGAGGAGTCTCCTGCGGATTATAGTCACACAGGATTGTGGGAGAGTGGAGGTGACAAGGCTGCTCTCAATTCCTCCATAGCCGGGCAGAAGAGAGGTGTAAACAAGACCTTGTGGCCAGACAGTCCACTTATCCTTCACAGTAATGAACACTGGGTGAAGATCTTTAAATCCAGTGCTAGATTTAATGGCCAAGTAACTCTCCCATTTACTTGTGACAAGAATAATACTGACCAGTACTAAATGTGTTTTTGGTAATTGTTAAGAGCATAGTTTACTTAAAATAACAAATGTATAAATGTACAACAATTAATATATGCAATCAGCATATCTAAACCAATATAGAATCCGATTTTTTAGCATTTACTGCAATACATTTGGCTGGAAAATTTGATGGGAAGAAAATATATGGCTTAACAAATGTACGGTATATATCGTGCAAAAGTTCGGGTTCAGTAAGATTTTCTAAGTAAGAACAGTAAGAATTGTCTTGAGGCTGCATTTATTTGATCAATAATGTATTAAAAACAATAATATTGTGAAATATTATTGAAATGTAAAATAACTGTTTTCTATTTAAAAGTATTTTGCATTTAATTTTTTCCTGTTATGGTGAAGCTGAATTTTCAGCATCATTACTCCAGTCTTCAGTGTCACATGATCCTTCAGAAATCACTCTAATATGCTGATTTGGTGCTCAAGAAACATATATATATATATTGTGTTTCAGGATTCAAGAGAACAGCATTTATTTGAAGTATATTTGTTTGTGTCATATATTATACAAATAATATATTTTTTTTTTGTTAGACATTGGTAATTTCTCTTTTATAAGTTTAAAAAGGTTTATAATCTTTCCACATACCCCCTGGAACCTGCTTAAGAAAAGTGGTGTTGGAAATCTCAGATTTTTTGTAACGTTTACACGATGATGTACTAAAAATGGAAATGTTTTTTCCTTTGCGCTTTTCGTGTACAGACGACAACGTTGTCAAAACAATCCCCATTCACACGGATCCACGGAAACGACTAAAAACGCTGCATAAAGAAACACTACGCGCCTGTCTGAACATGTAAAACGCCTGCACATGACGTCAGCATTATGCTATCGTTTTCAAAAACGTGCACTTTGAAACCCGTATTTAGTTGAAAACAGTGTTGTATAAACAGCCCCTTAAAGAATTCAAAAATCTTTCTGTAGTACGGTAGTAGACGTGGGCCTCTGGAGAACCTGACTAAATTTGATATATGACTACTGTTACATTCAAGCCAACACTGCTGTAGCGACAGGAGCTGAACTAACCCTGTCAGAAAAATGATCACTCAAACCAGCCAAACACAAGGTCAGACAGAATGAGGTCTGAGGGCCTCAAGGACTTGCTCCGGTCTTCGATCTGCTCTTGGGGTTACTAATGATTTGGGATTTCAACTAAGTTTAGAGAAATGTATTGGGTCAGGGTCACTGGATGAACATCCCTAGTGTCACTGTATGAGTTATCTACCTTCATGACTTCTACAGAAGATGATTCCTTGGATTCTTTAATGGAGAGCAGCAAAAGCCTTTAGGAAGCAAGATTGTAAACATTTACTTTTATAATAACTCTTTAAGTTTAGACAGAGGACACTGTACAGGAAACCAAATTTTCTGGGTTATAAGTTTGGTCCACTAGAGCCTGCCAAAATCACTCTGATAGGAAACTGGAGACTGTAGAGAAGATAAATAACACAGAGGAGCACAAAATCTACCCAAGAAAATTGGATCCTTAGTGTAAAATAAAAACGCTGAGTAATTATGAAGAGGTTGAGCCAAAACAGTTATTAAAACTATTCCTATGTATGCAAATATCTGTTTGTCAAAGCCAAGTGTTTAATTAAGTAGCAGTTTCTTTTACACTGTTATAATAGCCACAATCAGATTAGCACATCCAGCCACTAAGTAGTATGCTTTCTTTGTAAAAATAATAATACTTTCTATAGTATGTGCCTTGCAGATGTCGTACTGGATTGATATAGTGAAAAGCCACTCTGTGTCTATCTACTGGCTTTCATAGCTACATGGTCCTACATAAAGAGCTCCATCAAACATATTGCCCTGTATATGTAAGCCAGGGGAAATGCATGGAGAATTAAATCTTTAGAAAGGATCTGTAGGAAATTCAACCCTGATAAGTGTTACCATGATGGTGTTTCTCTTTTGTTCCCAGTGCTGTTAAATCATAACGTTGGGCTACAGGAATGACAAATGGGTGCTGACGCTGAGCCGGACTGCACTCCAGATGGGATGAGAGTGTGTTTACGGTGCCATAGTGGGTCTACGTCTGCTGACACACTAGCTCAGATCAAATCAACTCCCAGGTAGGGCTTATGCATTATGCACATAGATGCTACAGAGCAGCATCAAGGCAGATGTAAAATATTTTATCAGGGGAGCCACCGTTATAACTGGGCAATTTTTAAGTTCGTAACCTCCACTTTTTGGGAAATGATCATTTTATTTTAAGAGTTTCAACTACCACGTGGAATATATATGTATATATATATATATATATGTCCCCATGTCATCCAAGATGTTTATGTATTTCTTCAGTCAAAAAGAAAGGATTTTTCTCCATATAGTGGACTTCACAACAGGTTGAAGGTCCAAATTGCAGTTTCAGTGCAGCTTCAAAGAGCTCTACAATCCCAGCCGAGGAATAAGGGTTTTATCTAGCGAAACAATGTCATTTTCTAAAAAAAAATAAAAAATTGATATACTTTGTTTTTAACCACAAATGCTCATCTTGCACTGCTCTGCGATGCACCACACATTACGTAATCATGTTGGAAAGGTGACGTAGCTGGAAGTACCGCAGGAAAAGCATTTGTGGTAAAAAAGTATATACATTTTTTTTTTTTTTTTTTTTGAAAATGACTGATAGTTTCACTAGAAAAGACCTTTATTCCTCCGCTGGGATTGTGTAGAGCCCTTTGAAGCTGCATTGAAACTGCAATTTGGACCTTCAACCCATTGTACCCCAGTGAAGTCCACTATATGGAGAAAAATCCTGGAATGATTTCCTCAAAAACCATTTCTTTTCGACTGAAGAAAGAAATACATAAACATCTTGGATGACATGGGAGTAAGTAAATTATCAGGAAATTTTAATTCTGAAGTGAGCTAATCCTTTAACTCACTTAAATAATATTCATGAGACAAACTGAAAGTAATAATGTGCCCTCCATTCCCACTTTTCAAATCACTTATGCATATACTTTATAATGCATTTTTTGTTATTAATAAAGGGCTTTGTCATAATGACAGTAAATTAATCCTATGTTTCATTTATGAGCGCATAAAACAAATTTATTCAATATGCTAAAATCATGACAGTTAATTAAATTGCCTTTGTATGTTCCTAATATTGATTCATGTTTATTTTATTATCACAAACTCCATTAATGTCAACAGAAAGAAGTGCATTAATTTTACAGATGGCTGTTAAGTCTAAAAAGGGTGCTGCGGTTACAGATTACCGTTGTATGGAAAATGGTGCCGATGAGGTCTGAACACTGAAGGCGAGCCGGGTTCCACCTCATTGCTCTCCACAGGGCTGGCATGACAGGACAGTGGTGACAGAGGCACTTCTGTAAATGTGTGTGCTACCGTGTGATTGATGTGAGGGATGCTGAGTCGTGAATGCTGACACAGGAGGAGCAGGGTAGGACGACTTCAGGAACCTTGGGCTAGACTCACAGTCACATTCGTTGGGCGATTGCTACATCACTTAAAGGGGTGCTTGATTATGATTTCACTTTTTTAACTTGAGTTAGTGTGTAATGTTGCTGTTTGAGCATAAACAACATCTGCTAAGTTATGGCACTCAAAGTTCAATGCAAAGGGAGATATTTTCTTTGTTTTTCTCTGTTTAAGGAATACAACTAATGGCTGGTAGGTTCTTCCCGGGTTAGTGACATCTTCCCGGGTTAGTGACATCACTAACCCTAAAATCTACATAAACCCCGCCCCCGAGAACACGCAACAAAGGGGGCGAGGCCATGTTGGGCTGCTTTAGAGAAGAGGAAGAGTTGTTGTAGTAGAGTGTTGTTGCCATGCCGTCATTTTACGATGGGCTACTTCACAAACGAGGGTCAATTCAATGCTGGATTTGCACAAAAGATTACCATGCTAGTCGATGAGTTGAATCAACTCCACAGCAACTACATAAATTTATCCACTAACCGTTCAGAAACTTCTTCCTGAGTCTCTCCATTAGTGTCCGACTCCGGTTTGAACAATGTAACGCTGAACACCGTTACTGATAATCGTCATTTTGGCTGCGTGAGCTTCTACAGCTTTGTTGTTGTTGAGCAACCGAAGTGCGAGCTGTTAAAGCTACGCCCTCTTCTGGAAAGGGGGCCGGGAGCAGCAGCTCATTTGCATTTAAAGGAACACACAAAAACAGCGTGTTTTTGCTCTCACTCAAAAAGGGGCAAATCTGGCAAGCTATAATAAATGATCTGTGGGGTATTTTGAGCTGAAACTTCACAGACACATTCTGGGAACACCAGATACTTATATTACATCTTGTAAAAGGGGCATTATAGGTCCCCTTTAAAGGTGCAGTATGTAATAATTTTGGCCCCTAGAGGTCGCTAGAAGCCTATTCAAAACAAAGGCGTAGCTTGATGATGCCAAGTTTGAAAGCAGAATCTTGGGACATGTGGTCTCCACTTCAACGGATGGTGCAAAAGAATAGGGATAGGACTTGGGAACAAATCATGTTCATGGATGCGATTATTAACGTTAGTGTAGTATAAAGCAGAGCAGGACCGAGTGTTGTGGGAGCTGAACGAGGACGCTGGAGCGATTGCGCAACACGCCGAAAGCAGCTGAACTTTTATTATGCCACAGTCGCCGGCGCCGCTTCCGCTTTTCCAGTCATGAGTATGACTTAACACAGCTCTGTTTATCATATTAGATACAGTTGAGTGTGTTTAAAATGTTTTAACGTTACTCTGTGCATTCACTCGGCATCTGCTGTGAGACACTGTTACACACTGCAGTAAGCTAGATCATATTAAATCATATTAAATGGATGGCTTGTGTTAATAAATGACATGCAATTCATTTTAAAACGTATTGTTTGATGGAGAAAATTCTGTATTACTGTTACTAAAAAAAAAAAACGCATCTGATTATGCTACGTTAGCTACTTCACCAAATAGTGTTTTTCTCTGAGGCATGGTAAAGCATGGTACTCGCAAAATATCAAGAAAATTAGATTTAAACAAGACAAAATGTGTTGAGCTATATAACAACAATTAGTTTTCTGTCTATAAATATATCAAAAAAGTTGTTCCCTTGTCTATTAAAAAATGTAAATATTAATACGTCTTTGGTGTTTCCATGGTTTCTACAAAATAAAACCGGAAACCGAGGGTAACGCGGGTATGACGCAATTGACAGGCGACTCCTCGCACGTCCCGGACACTTGGTTAAAATTGCAATTTTCTCACGATTTACAAATAGTTGCAAACATTTGGGATATTGTAAGCACTCAAGTGAACAAAATATATAACACTGGCCTAGTGATTTTTGGATATTTTACTGCAAAAATATTACATATTGCACCTTTAAATAATATTCATTATTTAGAACCCAAACTCTCCTTTCCTAATCCTTCCTACACCCTTACTAATAAACAATCACTATCCATCATTCACTAGAATCTTTAAGGCACAGAAATCTTTGATATTCACTCTGCTGAAGGCAGGAGAATCAAACAGGAGAACAAAGAGAAAGAAAAACAGAATGGGAACAGATTGAGGGAGCATTCCGCTACTCACTTGTCTGTTTGTTCTCTCAGTGGTGCAGAAAATAGAGGGCAGTTGATAATGGCAGATGACCATAAGAAATGTAGGGAGCAGCAAATGAAGAGAGACCAAGTGACCTCTGTGTAATTGCTCGTCATTTTCACCGGCTCAAGGCTATCATGCCCAATGTAGTGTTCAACACGCCATTGTGCACGGCTCCATTCAAATGCCATGTGTCTGCATGAGTGGCTATATCGGGTAAGTTTGAGACTTGGTGTCAGTTAAGCAATTTGGTACTTTCTACTGAAAAAAAGAGCATGTCTATTTGCAAAGTAAAAAATGTTTCATCATGTCATGAGCTTTATGTGCATGTTCTGCAAAACACTCCAGGTCTCTTGTGGACCAGGCATGCCTGTTCATTTGTTGGTAGCTCTCCAGCTAGTCCTTTTTTGCCACGAGACACAGCCCGGCCACTGCACTCATTCCCTTGCCATCTGTCTGCATCTGAAAACACTTGCTCTCCATACGGTAGCACGCTGGTAGCAGCCCCGTCCCCAGCTGACAGGCAAAATGCTTTGAAAGAGTGAATAAGGCAAGCTCAATTGGCTGATGTGACATTGTTTTATCAGAGTGAGCTAGTGCTGTGAATTGTGTGTCCTGAACTAAGGGGAAAATAGTAGGGGGATTAGTTCAGAGAGTGGGACACGTGGACAAAGCTTGTCCGTCCGCTCATCAGCTGAGAATGCAATTTAACGGCTTGCTGAAAGAATGCAAACCATTTCTAATCACAGAACAGCAAGTAATTTGCCAAGTAGGCACAAACAAACAAAAAACAGCTCTGTTCTTAAGGTTCTGCTGAACTTTTCCCATAAAAGGATCATTATGAGATGCAGCGGTCATGCCCTTGCAACATCAGCTGACTCAAGCACAAGCCTCAAAGGAGAGCTGGTCACCAACATGATCTTGGCCACCTCTCTGTCTTTTATTCTATGTTGGTGTGCATCTTTTCATCTGACAGACATGTATTCAGTAACAATTACATTCTACAGCATGTAATCAGTAATAACGATTTCAATGATACTTTTATGATTGGATGAGAGCTAAATGAATGCAACCAAGCATAACTGACACCAAACTGGACCCGCTGGTCACTCAAGTATGTCTAAGTTTTTATAAAATCCTTTCACTACACATTTGATCTCCAAATTGGCATATTTTGTCAGGATCATTTTCTACAGCTTTTTCAGTTCAGTTCAGTTCAAAACGGTCAAACATCATGTTGAAATATCAACTTCTGAACAACTTATTTGAAGACCAAAGTCAGTTTTAGGAATAACAAATCTATACTCATCAATCCAGAGCACAAGACTCATTTGTAACTCTGAATAATTATAATTATCATTATTATTATATTATTATTGTTGTTGATCAAATAGTATTATATTCATAATAATTATTATTATTATTACTAATAGCCTATTATTATGATTATTATTATTATTACCACCTCTTCTAATACTATTATTATTCCAAATACCTGATTCAGTGAGGATGTCTTTGGGACATGTCAGGAGCAAGAGGTCAATCGCTTGAATAAGACACCGGAATAAGACAAACTGCTCTAATTTTACAAGGTCAAGATAAACTTTATTTTTACCTCAGATTTTGATTTCCATCTGCTTCGGTTATTTTGCATTAATCTTTGCAATTAGACCAAGGTAACAATGTCTAGAATTTACTCACCACTCGTGCTCATGATGCTGAGACAATAATCCAAGAGTAAATATTAATATCCAGACAGCAGTAGTAGCCTATTGTTCCACCGATAAAATCCAGTTATTGAGCCTCAGCTTGTAGTCAGAGTCGAACCGTTAGAGTGGGATAAAAACTCGAGGAATAATTAATACAAATGTTAAAGCTCCCAATGTGATTTAGGTATCACAGGAGGGCAGTGACCAATTGGTTAATAATTGGAACGGTGGGATTAAAGTACTGCCACCGTGAGTGCAGGGCGGACGACCGGCCTCAAATAAAGCGGAATGTTGCCTAGTCACATTCCATGATCTGCTGCCGTTTCTCGAGTATAGCCTGAGATAGTGCTGAGCAGTGTTGCGTACAGTGGACGAGGCGCTGTCACTGTACTCTCGCGCTCGCATCTATGGAAGCGCGCGCGGGGGTGACGTCAGGCAGGGAACTGGCAAGCGAGCGCAGAGCAGCGTGTTTCCTCACAGCCTATCTACACTGCAAGCGCGCAGCTCTGTAAAACAGATTTGTTGATTGTAATGGCAGCTCTTTTTTTGTCGCTTGCAGCGGATTTGAGGCGTGAGGTCATGCAGGGGGAAAGTTGAAGTGTAGGGTGGGTTTTCACAGAATACGGCATTTACTGTATATGGATGTGTAGCGCCCTCTCACGCAGAGTTAGAAAAAACACAGTGTAAATAGGCTACAGTAGACAAATTGGCTTAATTAAGGAACCTTTCCGCCAACAAAAGCCTCTTACTATGACAATAATTATCCCGTTTGGAGCCGAATTATGTTCCAGAGAAAGGTACGCTATAAATGTAGCTACAAATGACAATCAATTTTTAAGTCGAAAACACTTAAAGGATTAGTTCACTTTCAAATGAAAATTACCACAAGCTTTACTTACCCTCAAGCCATTCTATGTGTATAAGACTTCCTTTTTTCTGATGAACACAATCAGAGAAATATTAATAAATATCCTGACGCATCCGAGCTTTATAATGGCAGTTACCAAACGATTATAAGCTGAAGAAAGTGTCTCCATCCACATCCATCCATCATAAACATACTCCACACCAAGGCCGTAACCATGTCTTTAACATTGAGGAGGACCTTTTATATATATATATAAGCATAAAGAAACAGAACAGTGAAGTAAATTCTAGGTCTAATTCTAGTTGGGAAATAAAAATGTTTGAACTATATTTGCAAATAATATTTGGATTAATTTGCATTAAAATATTCACACATGGTAATGTTTGTATGCCTAATATGTCAAAAACGTAAAACGTTTCTTGTCTCATCACACTTAGATAGGAATTACTTGAATCACTTAGCCTAAATGCATATTTTCAATTCAAAACGGCCATATTTGAGAAAAAAGTTGAGTAGTTTGCATCACTGGATGTTACTGACAGTCTTTTAACATTTCTATCGCAAAACAGCTGACATGTATTAAATGTTTCGCCACCTGACTCTCTGCTTCTGTGAACAGTAAACCCCGCCTACTTTGATTTGACTGGACATCTCAAGCATTTTGACATTGGCGAGTGCTGTTAGACCACTGAGGTAGACCAGTCGCCAGACTAACAATGTGACTTTTAAAACTTTTTGTCATTCTAATAACATAGTGCAGCAGAGCAGTGCAATAATTTCAAATATTGGGGGGGACAATTTGGCCATTTCTAATTATTGGGGGGACTTGTCCCCCTCAATGTCTATGGTGGTTACGGCCCTGCTCCACACGATTCCGGGGGGAGTTAATAAAGGCCTTCTGAAGCGAAGCCACACGTTTGTGTTAAAAAAAAAAATCCATATTTAACAAGTTATGAAGTAAAATATCTAGTTTCCGCCAGACCGCCTTCCGTATTCTATTTACGAAGAAAGTGTAAAACTCTAGCAGTTCAAAAAGCTTCTGCTACGTCCTACGCCTTCCCTATTCAATTTACGGAAAAAGTGTAACTGACGTGACGGCAGTTTACACTTTCTACGTAATTTGAATACGGAATGCGGTCTGGTAGTCTTAGCCTCAAACGTCACACCCACGGACCGTTGGCTGAGCGTCTGATGCATATGGCACACTTAACTAGAAACACTAGGATTTTCGAAGTCGTCATCTGGTTGGTTGAATTCTACAGGATGTCCAGGAGACATGTGTGTCACGTTCTTTAACGGTCCGCCTGGAAACAAATGCTGTGACGCCAAACCCCCTCGTAGAAGAAGAAGAACTGTGACAATGAGCGCTTACCAGGATCAAATAAACGCTGGATTTTCAAAAGTATGTGAAGTTCGCGGCTCCATTGTTGCAGTAAACTTGCACAACGTTCTTGAATGAATAATTTATTAGATGCACGCAGGTCTGTTATTGTAGAGACATCGACTTTCATTTTCACGCCCCTAAACCTGATGCGGAACAAAACGAACTGTGATTGGTTGCGTTACATGTCAGTCAAACGTCTTCTTGGGCGGACCTTGGCTACGATAGAGTCCAGACCTTCTGCCGTCAGTCTGAAGCTCTGTCTACGTGAGACTAGCGGTCTGGCAGAAGCTAGATATTTTACTTCATAACTTGTTAAATATGAATATTTTTTTACACAAACGCATCGTTTCGCTTTATTAAACTGGCCTAGTTTAGGCCTTTATTAACCTGGTGGAAATATTTTGCCTTTGCCTATGTGTTTTTTAGAGCCTGAGAAATACAAAATGTTTTATAAATAAACAAATAAGGTAAAGATGGTATGCTAACTTACAGATTCCTGAGTTTGTCCTCACATTGACTTATTTGTTATTGGAGTAATTTCAAATCAAGGGCAGTGAAGAAAACCTCTTACTTGGCAATCTGCCATTTATTTTACTCTTGATGTACACTAGTAGTCACTCTTGCATCACTTTATGTCTCAGAGGTTTGTGCTTATTTCACAACCTCACTAATCAACCCAGTTTTCATTCTTTCTGAAAGAAAAATATTCACTCTGAATACTGAAGCCAACAAAGAGATAAAAAGCAATATGACTAACTTTACACCAGTGCTATTTAGAAAAGTTATTAATCACATTAACAAGTTCACTGTTTGTTCAGCACAATACAGACTCATCGACCCCTAGAACCGCACCGTGGTAAATTTATTATTATTATTATTATTCTGTATACAAAAAAGCCCTGGCCCATGTGGAGGCAGACAGGCATTTGGATCTAACAGGAAGTCTCTTATTTGCAGATCGCTGTGTCCTAACCTAATGTGTGTTACAAGTATATTACTGACGTGTGTATACAAAAACAAGAGCCAAGAGGAAACTGCACAATGGAGGGATGTGACAGGCGCCTCGCACACTCTACATTTCTTCCTTTCTCAGTCTGTCTATCCAACTCCAGTCGCTCTCTCTGCCTCTCTCCTCTCTTTGCCTGACCATGCAGTGCTCTCAGTCTGACAGTCAGATATTTTGACAGGGCCATAAGGTTAGTGTCTGAGACAGACAGTGTAAGCAGTCAGCACTGTTCTGCCTGTCATAGCATCAGCACTTCTTCACTCCCCTCCCATCTGTATGAAAGGAGTACTTCCTAAATATGTTGTTACATATCACATTTCATTTTTATGCCTATTCTGATCACCTGTTAGAAAGCCTATGTAGGTCAAATCACTATAGACAGATATCAGTTATTTGTTAGACATGTGCTGTTTATCACATGAAATGATTAAATGAGCATAATTAAATGTACTGACTCACCCTACATAATTAGGGATCATTTATGAGGTATATTTCATACGCATATGTTTGTCACAGAATTTTATAACCTGCATAGCTTTGATTTTATAGCCTGCATATCTTTACTGGAGTGTGCACACAATGCAGTCTGTGCCAGGAATATGCGAATTTTCAGCGGATGTCGTGGGCTGTACTTCTAGTCAGGGTACTGGATTTACCATTGTACTGAAATATGACAGAGTCCACAACAACAGGAAGTTGCTCTTCCTTAGGCCACTGGTACAAAGGGGCACCGGAACGCAGTGCCTCCATGAACTGCCCCCACTGTCAGCCGCCTGAGGTATATTTACTAGCCACAGCTTTATTAACCTTTTATTAGTTTTTGCTACACAAAATGCAGTTTGTATGAAGGGTCTTTTCAAGGATTAGCTCCCCAAAAATTCAAGTTGTATCCTTATGTCATTCCAGACCTGTATTACTTTCTTTCACCTGTGAAACAAACAATTTAATATTCAGAAAAATCTTAAATATATATCTTTTAATTGTTCTTAATTTAATTTCTTATTTATTTATTAGTATTTTTTAAGCAAGGACAGTGAACTTTAATAAACATTAGTGTAAACATGGCAGAATTAGCAGAAGTAGTAGGAAAAGAATGTTACACTGTCACCGTAAAAATTAAAATTCAAAACTGAACTTATATGTGAATCAATTTGAACCACTGTAAACAGTGAGTCAGTGAGTTTAACTCAGGAACCAGATCATCTAATTCATAAAGTGAATCATAGTCTGTTTTGTGGATCAACAGGTTTGTTGAAAAGAAATGTTTGTGTCCCGAATTCAAATCACTGACACAATTTTCATTTTTGTGTGAACTAGGCTACTCCTTTAGTTAAAAACATAAGTATACACTGAATACTGAAGTATGCATTGTGATGTGTACTAAACACAAACTGCCAAAATTTAAGTCATTATTTAATGATAATGCAAGCCAAAAGTGAGCTTTTATCCCAAACTGTAACCAAGTCAGTGAGCTGAACTCAGGAATCTGATCAGTCTAATTGGTGAGTGAATCATTTAGTCCATTTTGTGGCTAAACCGGTTTGTTGAAAAGAAAAAGGACGATTCGTTCATGGCTCCTGAGTTCAAATCAATGACTCAGTTTTTGCTGAACACACATGCTGTGGAAACCATCAGCTGCTTGTCTTGTGTGCCATGTTAATGCCGTGACTATGGTTTGGGCACATGGCCTGCTGGCTCCACCAGTGTGGGGGTTTTGATTCTCTCTCATTGATGTGGTATTTAGTCCATTTACCCAGACCATCTGAGACTTGTGGCAGGAATTAGCTACACCGTTGTGCGCATACTGCCTTCTTTCACAGACCAGTCAGCCAGTCACATGTCCTTTCCCTGTATATTTTCTCAGGGTGACTTTTGTAATGGCTCAACAACAGTCTGCAGAATCTGGAGTCTGTTCCAGGGTTTATATTTAACCAGGAGAGAAAAGCAAGAAATGACTAGCTGAGCCAAGGCCCATTCTGTTATCTGACCTACTGACGAGATAGCGCCAAAGGAGAAGCATAGAAAATTCTTGGAAAAATAAATAATAATGATTTAAAGAAAAAATTTTTTTAAGATCTTTACTCAGAGCATGATGGGAATGCACACATACCGTATATGTGTTTGGACGATTGTCTGGATATGCTGTAGAAAGAACCTTTGGAATGTGAGCAAGAGGGCGTATTTGATTGTAATGAAGTTGATAGGGACTCTAGAGGTATTTTGTTTTGCTTTAAGAAAAACAAGTCAGACCAGAAGGATTACTTTTTTCCCCATCAAAGAAAAAAAAACATTTGCTATTCCTATCCTTTTTGTTGATTTTTTTTTTTAAAGAGAACTGGTTGGATTTATGAATCTGATTAGATATAAAGTAGAAAGACATTCTGTATTTGCTGAGTCATTAATTTGAGAGTGTTTGTTTGAAGGTTATCTAACACCTTATGAACTGACTGAAGACCTTCTGACCTGACCTAGAGTCCAACTGAGCAGGGGATTGAGAGGGCTGAACTCAAAGAGAGAGAGAAAACGAGAAACTGAGAGGAAGAAAAAAGGCATATCATTTAGGGGAGGAGTTTACATACTTCCTTCAGCAAAAGCTCTAAACTCGTGCCACAAGGACATACACACGCACACACACACACACACACCCCTTGCCCTACAGGAGCATTACGGACTATCATGGTTAGTTTTAGTCAGTTTAAAAGGAACTTTTCGCCAACTCCATAGGCACATACTGACAGATCTATGAGGAACGAACACACAGCCGGGAGTCAGCAGGACAGAGGTATGCTCTTTCTCAGAAACTAATCTGTGTGTGGGTGACTGTGTACTGTGAAATTGCTGTTAATATATTTCAAGGTTTGAACTGAAGTAAGTGGTAGAATACTTTAGTTATTGATACTCTTTGTTGTCTCTATCTTTTATAGAATACTTGTAGTATCTCTTTAAGTCTCTCTTAAAATGTAGAACATTTATTTTCTATAACAATATACCAGTTTTTTCACTACCTAAGTTCTAAGAACTTGTTTTTCACATAGTTTAACAGTACCAGCATGTGTGCTTGGGCTTGGGCGACATTCTAAACTTAGAGTCTAAACCCTTTACTCAGGTTACAAATCTACCCCTTTCTTTTCACTGACATCCACACACTGAACCAGTAACCCAGAGACACACTGCTAACTACACAGTCCCTGGTGCATGGACTGCATGCACATTGCTACTGAATGTGACAGTTTAAGCTACAAAACAGAAAGTTGTCTTAAAATAACATATAGGCTATTGTTATTGTATTAATATGCACACAGACTTTAAAATGATTTTCAAACATTTCAGTATAGCCACAAAATTTAATTTTCACAAATTTATGTAAAAAAAAAAATTCATTCAAATGTAGCTGGCAGTACATTAACAAAACATAAGAAGTAATTTCACTATTTAGTATCGTTTAAATGTACATATCACATGGCTATTAACAATATTTTAGGAGATTCATTTTAACAGCAAATTTCCATAAAAATAAACGTCTTTAGAAAGTAACCCCTTAAAGCCAGTGTGTAATTCACACACTAGGTGTTCCCACAGCAAAACACTTGATTATGGAGTTAAAAATGCCTTCAATTTTCTGTTAAGAACACAGAGAGATTCTCTATGAGAGTTAAAGAGGTATGCTGAGAAATTACTTCAGGCTGTTTACAGCTGCTCAGACT
Source organism: Anabarilius grahami (assembly GCA_003731715.1). Lineage (NCBI taxonomy): Eukaryota > Metazoa > Chordata > Actinopteri > Cypriniformes > Xenocyprididae > Anabarilius > Anabarilius grahami. Next base: position 5,641,226 of record RJVU01018281.1, read on the forward strand.
CACAAGATCTCCAAAGATTCAATTAGAATCTGACTGGGTTCTCTTTTTAAAACAATAACATGAGTCAGTTTATTCTCTATAGATAAGTACCCTCTTTGTTAAGCCGCAAGACAGAGGCAGTAGTGGTGACAGGGAGACACATTCAATCCAGTTGAGAAAATCACATTAAAAAGACTGAGAAAGATTTATCAACATAAGATTTGAGTATGCTAGACATTTAGACATCGCACTAAAACTCTATAAGGATACGCCAAAGGTGCTTCTCAAGAACCTCATTCTTAACAACATTCTTAAACATTCTGAAACCAAGTTGCTGGAGTGCTGCTCAAAAATCAAAATTATCTTGCTATCAGTGGTTCTTCAACTGGAAATTTTGGGCCCTCAGTAAAACAACCCCCCAAAAACAGTATTGTTACATATTTATTTGGTTTATTTCCTTTAAAAAGGAACAATGTCTTAAAATCTACACCCAACCTAGATCTTTGAAATGAAAGAAATGTCACAAAGTAATGATGCCAGACATAAAGAGGGTTGAGCTTTTAAGAGCCAGAGATGTTTGAATGGTCAACCTGTACCTAATATCGAGAAAAGTGAAATTTAGTACCAGTGAATAAAGAAATTGCTGTGAGCAATGCCTATTATTTCACTGGGCCTTTTGTCCCCGTATGTCAGCGCTTTGAGAATGCTGCCGCTCTCACTTTCCACAAGAACCCCTGGCACAGAGAGGCACTGACCAGCCCACACAAACATGCCAGCAGTGCTTCAGAGTGCTTCCCTCATCTGCAGAGTAGATGCAGAGAGGAAAGGGGAGAGAACAAAATAGATGGAAGTTAGAAATGAGCAGTAGAGAGAGTGCGGTTTATGCTCGAGAGGAAAATGGAAAGGAAGAGAGAGAGGGAGAGGAGTGACTCCATCGATAAGTGGATCTATTGTCGAGCGGGCACTATTAAACCTGTGTCTGAAGCTGGCTGTGTACATTATGGCATGCTGCTGCTGCTGTCCAATTCCGTGCCTCAGAAACTGCTTTCCATTTTCAGGTTGGTCCCACCCCGGCTTTAGATTTTTGCAATGAGAAGAAAGAGTAACTTTCACAGGGAGACATCACAGTGTTTCTGTCAGTCATGGGTAATAGATTTACCCATGAAGGTAATGCAGGATGTGTACTTCCCATAGTTGGCCGTTTGTGTGCCTTCTTGTTGTGCGTAATGCTGTGATTGCCTATTGTAACTAATTACGGACTGTTGTTGCTGTGTGAGTTACTGGTATTTTCTTTTGCTGCTTGTGTGATTTTAGATCATTTACTAGCAGCCGTTAATAACCAGCAAATACTACCCTTTTGTGACTGAAGATTGTATCAATTTGAGGATTTTTAATATTTCTCTTGCCAAGTTTTAGGCTGATTTGATATGAAGGCTGATGTTTTGCTATGTTTGTCACTGTTTGCATGAGCACATTCCCTCTCTTAGATTTTGGTATGTGTTTTGCACGTTTTCAATATTTGAAAGCTGTTATTTTGTCTTCAGTCGTGTCAGTTTGATTAGGCATTTACCCTAAAAGCTTCAGCTTATCATATAGCTAATTTAATAACACTCCCCTAAACATCACCCTCCCTTTCAATAGCGATATCACCCGCTGAGCTCGATGCCTTATGGAATGACCCTCCATACACTTTAGCAGCCGTCAGTGAGCTCTTTCCGCCCAATGACGCCATGACCGCTGGTAAGAGGATTTCTTGAGTCAAGCATGAGTGTTTCAGAAATAGCAATGTTTGAATATAACTACAAGAGTCCATGGGACAGAGAGTTGCATGATTCTAAATTTGGTGCTTTTGTTTAATAAATGATAGTAAGCAACCATTTGGAACATTCTCTCTTTTCAATGCGCAAATCTGGGAAGGTCATACCCATCCGAAGATGAGGAAGAAGCTATTATTTAAGCCATCTGGCTGATATTTATAGAGCCATTATGATATGGCTTGCACTTCCTGTTTATGTCCACAACTTTATGAGCTTGTAAACAGAAATACAGCTCTGATATTTTTATATACATGCTAATTGGCACCAAATGAGGAACTATATATGATTATGATCATTCATATTCAAACATGGGAAGTGCATAAAGGGAACCTTCTACTTCTTAATTATTCAGTAATAAACAGGGCATCACTCTTCAGTCATTCAGTGTTGCTTTTCTGTAAGTTTACTGATTAACCATAAACAGTCATAATCATGATGTACTATTAAAGTTCACTGAGCTACATGCCAACTGCAGCTGAATTCTGTAAAGCTGTGTTGACGCCAGTTTCCTTTGTTTTGGAATTGGAGATGAGGAAGCGGAGGCTGAGGCCGAGGTGGAGGCAGAAGTCAGAAGCAGAGAGATTTACTGGAGGAGGAAGGAAACATTCAGCGGAAGCAGCACAATATCTTCAGCAGGAGAACGCTTCTCTCCAGGTATCTGCAGCATGGATCTCAATGGCCTCCATCTACATAATGGCCTTTAATGGCTACACTTCTTAAGCACACTCTCAGAACAAATGCCAGACTTCCTTAATGTGTATACTCAGTCTATGCCTTAATGGTATGCCTTTAGTGATGCGGTCACTAATAGTGCTGTTCCTGCAAAAAATCCTATTGGTTTGTCTATCTGTTAATCCACTGTGATGTTGGACAGCAGTAATCACACCCAACATCACTACAGCATTCCTGTTACTTCTAATGCAACTGATAAGTGGTGTTGGTTTCTTTGTGGTGGATACTTAACTCTATTCCCTCCTGCTTCTTGGAGATGTTGTTTTGTTGTTTAGCGGGAGGCGACGATCTAGTGTATCACCTGATGGTAAGCTTCAGGAGGCGTTACGTACCAGACTCCGAGTAGTAGAGAGCAACAGTCAGGATGTCGTCCAGCTCTTCAAGGTCAGACACGGAAGTATCCTTGCAAAACATGAACTGGCACCACTGATAAACGTATTACTATTGATTACGCAAGTTATTTCAATCTTCATTACATTAAGTGATTGTTGATACTATACACACAGGATCTGTCTGCACGACTAGTGTCTGTTCATGCTGAGAAAGACAGCTTTGTCATCACCTTTAAGACTGTCGAGGAGATCTGGAAGTTCTCCACTTACCTGGCACTCGGTTAGTATCAGTGAAACTAAAATTCTTGTTCTTTTAGAGCAGAGGTTCTAAAATGTACATAATTTTAATCCCTGCCCCCGAGAACACGCAACAAATGGGTGAGGCCATGTTATTGCAATACAGTAGGTAACACAAATGCAATAGCATGTCATAAATGCAAGATGACAAGTTATAACTGAAATTAAACTAAACTATACCTGTTCTATCTTCATGCAGCATATATTCTCTGGCTCTGTAGGCATTTTACAACAGTTCCCACATGAGCAATTTATAGATTACCATGACAGAATATGCTAATTAATGACTTTAAGATAGTTAACTCCACATCAGCTACATAAATTCATCATCTAACCATTCAGAAACATCCTGTTGCATTCTATATGTTGTCACTTATTCTTGAGTCTCTCCGACATTGTCCGACTCTGATTTGAACATAAAAGGCTGAACAGTTTCTGACATTTTCAGTGAGTCTGCGACTGCATGAGGTAATCGGAGCTGCTAATGCGAGCTCTTGAAACCCCGCCCTCTTCTTGAGAGCAGCAGCTCATTTGCATTTAAGGGACACACACAAAAATTGAGCGTTTTTCCTCACCACTCAAAAAGTGACAAATTTAACATGCTATAAAAAATTGTCTGAGGTAAATTTTGAGCTAAACCTTCACATAAACACTCTGGGGACATCAGAGACTTATTTTACATCTTGTAAAAGTGGCATTATATGACCCCTTTAGTAATTCCTGATAATGTTCTAGCTTAACAAGTATAATGATTGTTTTCTAGGATATGTAGCAAGATGTCTTGAAAACTTTCTCTGTGACCAGTCATTCTGGCTGGACCCTGCATTACTGAGCGATGTTGAGATCTGTGTAACAGTGGATGAAGACCACTTAGCTACTCTTTACTTAGGACTTCTGCTACAGGAAGGTAAGGAGCCTCCACTTGCTGATTTCTTAACAGTCAACAACATCACCAATCTGCACCATAACAAAACAGTAAATGGAGAAACTGATAAAACAATATGGATTTACACATCTCTAGTCTATGTTCTAAAGTCCAATATTGACACATTGCTGCTTAACCGATTCGGAGGTCACATAAGTTGAAAAAAAAATTTGGTTAAAATGTGAAGTGATTACAGGGTCCTCTTGTTTTCATTTTGTATATACTCAACATTTCCTTTAGTTTTGTTTACATACAAAATATCTTGCTTCTAAGAATCATTACTTTTGTTACAGAGCAAACCACCTCATTCATACCAAAGTCTCCTCTTGCTGTTCATAATATTAGTATTTGATAATGTCCTCTACTTATGACCACAGCCTTAAGGCAGACATAACCGTATAAAAAAAAATCAATTTATGGGACAAACTGTTCTTTTTCTTCCTTGGTGTATGAATATGTTGACTTGTTTATGAATGCACTTAAAAGAAAAAGAGGTAGAGAAAGAGAAGGAGTTTTTTCAGGATCAACTCCAAATTTGACAAGTATATGGAACCTACTGAAGAATATGGAACAGGAATAGTTTGTGACTAAGGACAGTCTCATTATCTTTTTAGGTACATTCTTTGCCAAGACTTTATACAACAGTGACTACAGAGAGGAGGAAGAGGAGCTTACCTACAGGAGGAATGACCTGGTCATGGTGAAAGACATAGGACAAGAGGCCATGTGGGAGGGTACGCTGCTGTCCACGGGCCAACATGGTCTAGTCCCTGTGCATGATATGCAGCCTCTGCCTTATCCGTTTTATCAGTGAGTGACACTGATTTTTTAAGCACATTTAGCCAAATAGGAGGTTTTGTGGGAAGAAGGAATTGTAACAACAGATTTGTCTGGTTAAATTACGTTTGTTCTACACTTGATCTCATGCAAGAAACAAACTATTTTAGATTATCCCTCACAAATACAGACTGTTTTTCCTAGGTGGTTCCTTAAGAAATATCCTGGAAATGCAGGAGGGATTCCAGTTACAGAAGGCCTATTTGATCATCCTGTTGGTGAGATTCTTCATAAATATCTGGAAACTATTCCTTAAGATTACATTTAAAAGTAATATTCAGGGTTCAGTACAAATAAAGCTCAGCAAACAGAATTTGTGACAATGTAGATTATCACAAAATTATATTATCAAAAAAATATCACAAAATATAATTTCAATTTGTCTCTCCTTTTTTTTGGGTTAAAGTGAGGCACTTAGAACAGAAGTGAAAAGGGCTAATCCGCAAATGTTAACACTGTTTCAAAAGTATATCCACAACACAAACAATATGCATGATGATTTTACTGTGAAATAAAAATGTAATGTGTAAAGTAATAATCCAGTGTGCAAATTTGTTGCCATGGTATTGCAACACCAAAAAGACTGTAAAATAATTTAAACAGTTTTGCAGCTCAAATAATACAGTTTTAACAGAAGAATTACTTGTAGAAACTATTTTATGTGGTAATCAACATTATGCCATAAATGCTGTTAGCTGAGTTTGTACTGAACCCAGAAAACTTGTTTAATTATTATTACAAATCTGTCCTTTATTTTTGCTTCCCTTTCAGTGGTGGGGACCTGTGTGGCAGTAGTGGACCATTACCCAATGGGTAAAGATGAGCTGCACTTACGCCAGGGAGACCTAATCAAGATTGAAGGATTTCTTCTCAGTACTCTGAACATGTTCATAGGAAGACACCTCACCAGTGGAGAGATGGGATTTGTTCACAAGGCCCATGTAAAACCTGAGAATATCGAGCCTCTGTAAGTAAACAGTTCAACTGTATTTATTTTTATTCATAGATTCAGCATGTGCTCGAACAAATGACCTTCTCTTCATTTTGTAAAGCCATTCATCTAATGTGCTTCTCAACAATATTCTGACATACCAATTGAAAGCAACCAGCTGGCAAATGCTATTTTATTCTGCTGACCTTTGCTGAATGTGCCTCTGTCTAGCTGGGGGTGATGAGAGTGTTGGAAGGGGGGCTAGTGGAGTTATGTGATGATGTGATGAAGCAATCCGAATGAGAGTCATGTGGCTGATAATGTTGTCTTTGTTGGCTTTGCACAGCGATGGACAATTGGTCTTTCTGAGTAAGGAGGAAAGGGCAGCCCTGTCTAAACTTAACCCTTGCCTTGAGCCCTCTCAGTCTGATGTACTGGCAAATCTATTCTCAACTGACATAAGCACTGTGTACAGATTGGGTAAGAGATGATGCATTGTCTCTCTGTGAGACCTCTAATAGTGTTTAAAGGGATAGAGTACTTCAGTTTACTCACCCTCATGTCGTATCACAGAAGAAAGATGTTCATTCAGATTTGCAACGACATGAGGGTGAGTGAATGGCAGTCCCGTCATGTTTGGGTGAACTGTCTCTTTAAGTTTGGACAAATCTGTGCTTTGTTTCATCCTGTGTTGATAAAATTACTCTTTCACACTGCAGACAGACTTGATGACTCTGATTTCACTTACATAAGAAACCATCCAATGTCAGGTAATACATTACTTCAACTTCCAGCTGAATTATTAGAATTAGAATTAACAATCACCAACTAGAATTAACAATCACCAACTTGTTCTTCATTTTGTTGCACAGTCATACCTTCCACCTTTTCTATTCCTTCCTACTCTCCTTTACTTTCATTACATAATTTATTGTGTAGTATAAAAAATTCTGACATTACACTTTGTGTAATCAGCAGAGCAGAAAACTACAGTGGATCAAAGAAAGAGCACCATATCTGAAAAGAGTGACGTAACTCCCTACCACTCATCCCCACGGCAATCATTCCATGCCTCTCGGAATCATCTGGACCGGGACTCTGAGATCCTCTCTTTCAGCCTAGAGGACACCTTTAGAGAGATGGATGAATATGAGGAAGACCCTCCAAACTTCATGGATGAAGGTATCTGGGAGGCTGATGAAGCAGAGAGGTGTGACCCAATCTTGACCCTCCTCAACCTGGAATATTTCCAGGACACTTTTCAAACTCTTTACGACCTTTCTTACTCTTTTCTGGACACTTTCTTCAATGGCCTTCCAGAAGACGAGGTGCTTCAACATCTGGAAAACTTGCGGGAAGGAGCCAAGAAAGGCAGGATGCTCTGGGCCCACCGGCGAGCCTGCTTCCTCCTTGGCCGGCTATGTGCCAAGAAACTAAAGTTCTCACAAGCACGAGTGTACTTTGAGGAGGCTCTAAAAGTCCCTGTAAACGGTTTTGATGACAAGCCACTTCTAATTGCCCTGTACACTAATCTTACTGCTGTTTACCTCAAACAGAAGATGATGGACAAGCTGCCATTCACGCTGGAGAAGGCAAGTGCTCTGATTCTGTGTCTTCCCTGCCACAACTTCTGCTCTGTGGATGAGTTTGAACTACTGAAACCAATCATGCGCAAAGCCATAATTGAAAAAGACAAGTGCCTAGAGGCTCGGGTATGCTACCTCTCCCTCTGTCTCTTCATCCGTCTAAGGAAAATAGAGGATGCTTTACCTTTTGTAGAGAGGCTTCAGTTCCTTACTATGACACTGTCTGTGGAAGAAGGGAGGCCAACTGCTCCAATTGATCTCAACTGGATGCTCTGCAGGCTTTATCATAAAAAGTATTTGCCCTACCTCACATTAGCTTCTTTAAGTCTAGACTCAGGGCAAGAGCATTCCTTGGATGATGCATTCCAGAAAATTGAACTCTTTATCAAAAACTCAGCAAGGCTTAATCCTCACTGGAAGGAAAGTAATTCTGTGCTTCCTGCACAGGTGGTGGTTTACCTTCAGCAGGCTTTGTCCATAGCTAGTCAAGGGGAGGACCTGAGGACTCAAAGGGACCTGTGCCTGAGACTAGCTAGTGTTTACCAGCAGCATGGAGCTCTGATGAAGGCCGTGCCCTTTGCCCAACAGGCAGCACAAACTGGAAGTCAAATTAATGAGGAGGAGGGCTTCGAGGCATCCATACTGCTGGCCTGGCTCTTGGTCCTAACGGAGGAACCTATACAAGCTCAGAACACTCTGCACCCTCTGCTTAAGTCTTTGAATGAAACAGACAGTCCAACACAGCGAGGTGTAGTCTACAATCTTCTAGCCCTATGCCTCCGCAAACAGGGCAGAGTTCAGGAGGCAGCAAGAAACTTTCATTGCGCTCTGCAGATCTCCAGAGAGAATGGAAACAAGCGTAATGAAGCACTAGCTCTGGCTAACTTGGGTTGCTTGTCCCTGTCTGTAGGAGCTTCGGGCCTAGCAGAGTGTTTCCTGCTCAATTCCCTGCACCTATTCCAGTTTCTCTCAGAGAGCCCCACAGATCAGGAGCATGTCCAGGCTCTGCTCTGGCTGGGCAGGAGCTACAAGGATAGAGGAGGGAGTCAGGAAGTCAGAATATGCTTTGAGATGGGCCTCCTCATTGCTATTAGTGCCAACAATCTTCACAGTAAGTGTTCAAGATTTGATGTTTTAGGTTGCAAAAAAAGTCAAATTGGTCAAAAAAAAATATAAAAAAATCTCACAAGTGAAATTAGTTTTGAGAAGAAATTTTATAAGTAATGCAATGAAATTCATAGATCTGTAAGTGTGACTTAAGTGTCCAAAAGTGTCTAAATACTTTTTGGGGTCCTCAAATATTTTAAACCCAACGCTATCTCACGACCAATTTGTACGTATTTTGCGAGGTGGCTAATTCGTATGAATTAGTACGACCTCACTCATACGAATTTGTATGATTTGTCTAAACCCCAGTGACGGGTAGGATTAGGGGCGGGGTTTGGGGTAGGTAATTCGTATGAATTCATACAAATTTGTCAACTCGTAAAATATGTATGATTTAGCAAAAAACGTATGAATTCATATGAGTGAGGTTGTATAAATTCGTACAAATTAGCCACATCGTAAAATGCGTATGAATTGCCGTGAGATCAGGTTGTTTAAGCCTTCTGTATGTCACAAACCTAATTTCTAAATGAACAGAGAATTAACCTTAAGCCAGTATTTCATTTATAGTGTAAGAATAACACATTTCCTTCCAAATACAGGTCAAATGGTTGTGGCAAAAGTTCTAAGTCGGCATTACGCTGACTTGCTGCTGTATGGACAGTGTATTGTTTACTATGAGCACTGTGTGGGCCTGTGCAGAACACTGAAGAATAAACAGCTAGAAGGAGAGTACCTGGAACTCCTCAGCAACCTCTATCTCTCACTCAACACTGAGAAGTAAGAGCTACTGTAATCACAATATAATACCATTGTCAATACTTTGAAACTTGACCAAATTAAACAAATGAATGAGTAAATTCAAAAATAATTATTTTATAAAAAATCATTGCAGGTCATCGAGGAAGTCTCTTGATTACTCAAAGCAAAGCTTAAGGATCTCTATAGACTTGGGAAAAAGACAGGAAGAGTCAGAGACATGGCTGCAAGTGGGCCGTATCTACTATCTGATCCATGAAGATGAACTGGCTGACATGTACCTACAGGTAACACAAATGCTCGAAGCAGGGTATTGCAAAAGATGTTAAAGTTATTTATTGATTAGTGTTATCATTTTTGCATATCCATTTGGAACAATATCTCACCAATTCTATGACAAGACAATTAATTACATTTTTAGTGTGTGGTCATTTCTAAAAAGAAACTTATTGCCAAATCACATACATGTATGTTTTTATCAGCTGTAACTACTTTCTCCATAAACAAATGTTTACAGGCAGCAGTAAAGACAGCCCTGAGGATGAATGACCCATGTTTTGCTTTGAGCATTTATGAGGAAGCAGGAGATGTGTTTTTCAAAGGACACAGAAACCAATTGGCTGCCGTACCTTTTTACAGAGTAGGTCTCACCTTAGATATTACCAAAACAATCATGGTTAGGAAATGTATACCATGTGACTTGCCAAGGATTACCAATATCTAAATCTATCTGGCTTTTTTTTTTTAAAGGATGGGAGTTTGCCATTTGCACGCAGCATTAAGGATGTGCACTCAGAGGTCAGGCTTTTGAGCAAACTCACAGAGCTCCTGATAAAGCAGAAGCAGTATGAGGAAGCACTGCAGTATGCCACACTCGCAGTGCAGGTCAGCGCCACAACTGGTAAGACCTTTACATGCATCTACTCCTCAGTTTAATAAGCTATAACCATGAAAATGATAAATAAAGCCAATGATGTACTATTTAGAATATTCTGACTATTGACCACATAAAATTAGTAGAAAAATAAATAAAGGAAGAAAATGTAAGTGATAGCCAGTTTAACTATTTCTTTTGCTTCTAAGTCTTGACCTATGTTGCCCCCTGCTGGAGACACATAGCCTTTACAGCAGTGTTTCCCAACCCTGTTCCTGGAGGCATACCAACAACACTACACATTTTCAAACTCTTCCTAATCAAATGCACTGATTCAACTCATCAGCTCGCTAGTAGAGATTCCAAAACCAGACATATAGGGGTCAGATACAGGTCAGAACAGGGTTGAAACACTGCTTTACAGCATACAACTTTTGCAGAATACAGCATAACACATTTAAAGTGCCCATAGTATGCTTTTTTGAATATTACATTTCATGCGTCTGTCAACGTTGTAGTTCTGCTAATCAGCTGTGGGCCCACTGTTGTCTAAAAATATGTCGATTAATGTCTTATAACATACCACAAACTAAGTTGACACTTACCACTGAGAAACGTCCTGCTCCAGTCGTGCTTGCGATTGAGTTTCTGGTTGATCGACTACTTCAGACGTTTCGGACTCGGGCTCGAATTGATAAAGTAAAATCGATGCCATATTTTCTGTCCATACATTGTACACAATCTCTTAAGAATCGATGCTGTAATTCAGAGTCCGGTGCTGTAATTCAGTTATGGCAATGGGCTTTTTGTTTCCTACACGCACTGTACGCTCTCAACAGACTGGGCCATCTGACCAATCAGAGCAGAGAAGGCTCACGGAAAGGAGGGTTTTAGAGAGACTGAATCTTCAAACTGCTTCGAACAAATCGTTCACGAATCTTTGAGAAATTGATTAGGTGATATTAAATATATATTATAAGAAATGAAACTGTTTTTTGACCTTGCAAACATATAAACCTGTTGTAAGAGACTCCCAAAACAATATTAGGAACCTTAAAAGTGGCATAATAGGGGCACTTTAAGCCAACATGAATTCTAAACAGACCCAGTTTAAATTTAAGCACATGTTCCTGGTTAAACTGTACCTGATTCAGTGCATGTATTTTTTTCTCTCTTAAAGAAAGAAAGAAAAAAGTTATTTTCAAATCAATTACGTAACCTGCTTTCACATAACTTTCCTTTTTGGGTGATATTAACCAGACAGCACTGTCTGTTTAGGCACTGTTTAGGCAATTGTAATGTAATGCTGGTTAACATAAATTTTATAGTAAGAACAACAACTAATAACAGATTTGGTAAAGACACTTAGATGCTCTATTGTCTTGAGTGAAATTAACCTTCAGCCTTAACATCCAATTAATGTCATTATTTTCAAAGAAAGGATGCACCCTGCATTGAATATCCTGTTTCACTCTGTAATGCATCACATTTCAGAAGAAAAATGGGTTGTAAATGGCATTTGTGACGTTTAAAGTACATAATGCATTTTTTTTTTCTTTTATACTGTACTGTCAGATGAGCTGCCAATTCAATTATTTCAACTGATCAAGTAAATAAATATCAATAATATAAATATAATGTAAATTTGATGTCCAACAACAAATATTTTAATAAAACGCATACATTGCATACACATAAATTTAATCTGGTTGAGGCGCATGGGCACTTGCTCAGTGATATCTTAACAGTGACCGCTAAGACAAACTGCTTTACAAAATGGAAATAGGCATATGACTTTTAATTTATAACATTTACAGAATAAATAAATTCTCAAGCACATCAAACAACAGTATAAGCTCACTGTCAGCATCTGATGCAGCATCTGAACCTCTTTAAAGTGTCAATGTAAAGTGTCATGTAAATGATAACTTGTACTTTTCCCACTGCAGTTTGCTCATGTGGTCTCTGCCATTTTTTTAAAAATCTTATCATACATAATTATGTGTGATGGTAGTTAACTAAAACTGGGGTTGCATTATATTCTGACAGAAAGGAAAAAGCAGTAACCTGAGTGTGTTTTGATGTGTATTTCTTACAGCTGTTCCTTTGAATGAGAGAGTGTCCTTCCATCGCCTTGCATCTGTGTACTTCGCTCTAGGGAAGTATGAGATGGCTGAGAACTACTACCTGAAGTCTCTTTCACTCTGTCCCACTGCACTTGAACATGCTATTGACGTTCGGTACTATGCTAAAGTGTACTGCAGACTGGCTGATCTGACCCTGTACAGATTAAAGGTGAGACTCTCATAATGTTTAACATTTTACATTTACAATTTAAAAAATATGTATTTTATTAGAATAAGTGACTTTGCATTACTTGCATATAAAATAAAAATTACATGACATGAGCCAGCAGGATAGAGAGAGGTTGTATGATTTGGGCGTGTTTTATGCAAATTACTAACTGCACGCGCATATGAGAATAATCTGTGTGCATCAACATTAAAACAATTTAATGATTTTGTGTGTGTGTCTGTGTGAGAGAAAGAGAGAAACCTTTTCTGCACATATAAACTATTAGTGAATGAGGCCCAAAGTATCTATAAAATAACTTTGAATTAGAATGTAAACATTTATTGCTATTTATGCTTTAGGATGCGTTTGATGCCATGGGCTACTACCATTTAGCTCTGGCAGCAGCCCTGGAGGACAAAGAAAGCCTAAGCACACTGTACATAATCTACATGAAGCTCGCAGAGATCCATGCCAACCACATGCCTGATGCCGAACTGTGTAAGAACTACATGGACAGAGCGCAAAGTCTAAGGAGGGAACTGGCAGGGTACACAGACTCAAGTGACACAGAAGAAACACATCAAGACCTGGCCGAGGCAGCATCTGACATTCAGACCAAAGCTGGTCAGTCAGACTCCAGCAGTGGCACTAGTACTCTCACAGAGTCCAGCATGACTGACACCAGCCTCACAATCGATGCCCAGAAAGAGTCTGAGCTCATACTCTCTAACTTAAATCACAAAGAAGACACGGACACTAACATATCAGAGGAAACAGACAAAGGGCCTGCTGATAATATCAGTCCGGAGACTAGCTGTCCCGACAATACAAACCACATTCATGAAAGCAGAATGAAGGAGGGCTTGACTATTCTATTGTAATTGATTTGTGCATAATGCTATAACTCTGAAAAATGCACTTCTTTTAATTAAGCGATAAGACACCTCTTTTTTTTTCTTTTTTTTTTTAAATCAAATGTTGAATGTGGAAAGTCCTATAATATATTTTCTATTAGTGTTTTAAGAAAAATTTTAACAATTTTTGCATTATTGTAAATATGTATTTGTATATCTGTATATATTTTTGTTTTTTTATCAGTCTACCCTCACTGAGGACTCTTAAAACTATTACTTAATTAAAACTTAAGAAATTCTTTCAACGTCCATGTACACAGTACTGGTTCATGCATCACTACACAAAGCTCTCAATGAATAAATCTTAACCAGAACTGGCTTTACGAGTTAGGCCTACAGTAAAATGTGAAGTCATGGGTAACTTGGCAATTAATTCAAAGAATATTTTAAACGTCAAACCTAACCATTAAACATAATCTTGATTTGATTTTAACCACAAACGAGCATTCCGAATACACTCATTAATTTGCCACAGCAACTAACCACTTATAAACGTGCTTAAAAGGCCAGTAAAAAAGAGTTTTCATAGACATGTTACAACTTATCAACCATAAAACTGTTAACTGTATGTGGTTACTTACCTTTCGGATGCGTTGTCTTCAAACTTCAGAAACATCTCAAGCATACATCCTCCACTAGAGGGAGATATTGGCTGTGGTGATCGTCCGAATGATTAAGATGAGAGAAAGCTGCATTTACCTGAGCCGTTTAGCATCCTTCATATACATATATTTTAATGTGACGCTCTTTTATACTTTCTTCTAGATATATGTATCGTGTCGATCATCTTCATTCACTTTCTCTTTTAGAAAATATTATAGCAACCACAATTTCTGAGAAAATAACATAGCCTAGTTACTACAGTTATTTTATCACTATAAAATCATTATAAATTAACGTGGTATACTATCTTTCCAAAAAGTGATTTATGTCTTATAAATTCATAATTTCACCCTTCCCTTGAACTCGGAAGTTCCAAGTGATTCACACCGGAAGCCTGCTGTGATGTGAGTGTGTTTTAATTAATTCATTTTACTTCAAAAGTTTGTTTTCCTAAGTGGCAGCGGGCACTGCTGGCACATATACGGTATAGTGTGTGTTATTGATATATACAGTGAAGTGTGTACCTGTTATTCCCTAAGTTTTGGGGACCAAATGTCCCCACAAAGATAGTTAATAACCGGTTAATTTTGACCTTATGTGAACTTTTTTTTGTCCCCATGAGGAAAACGGCTTATAAATCACACTAAATTAAGTGTTTTGAAAATCTGAAAATGCAGAAATTTTTCCGTGATGGGTAGATTTAGTGTAGGGGGATAGAATATACCGTTTGTACATAAATTATGTATATGGGAAGTGCACATAAAACATGGAAACCAGTGCTGTGTGTGTGAGTGTGTGTGTGTGTGTGTGTGTGAGAGAGAGTGTTCTTGTTTATATTACATCGTGGGGACCAAATGTCCCCACGATGTAATAAAAACCTGAGATCACCTACATCGTGGGGACCAGCCAGCGGTCCCCACGAGGGAAATGGATTAATAAACATACTAAATGATGTTTTTTTGAAAATGTAAAAATGCAGAATGTTTCCTGTGATGGTTAGGTTTAGGCATAGGGGTAGTGTAGGGGGATAGAATATACAGTTTGTACAGTATAAAAACCATTACGCCTATGGAGAGTCCCCACTAAGATAGCAAAACAAACCTGTGTGTGTGTGTGAGAGTGTGTGTGAGAGAGAGCGCGAGAGAGCAAAATTCAAAATTTAAAAAATGTTGTTTCCACTATAACAGCACAGAATTTAGAGCAAACACAGAGCCACCTCACCTGTGCATTAAAGGTTATTCAATTGCATTACAACTAAGATGCATTATTATCATTTAAAATGTGACTTAAAAGACCCGAAACGTGTACTTGATAATTTAAGCTTGGGTACCAAATTGCACTGAAACCTAATTACCTTAGAAGCTATTTATTCAAGGGTCTTTCACAAAGTTACAGAGGAAACATCCCAGTTAGCCTCTTGTCATTTAATTAAAGGCATCCTTTTCATTTTATCCCATAATGAGCACATGGCTAACTCACACTGGTAAATATTGTGTGCTATGTGTTTTGCAATAATTTTAGCCAACAAATAATGTATTCCAGTCACAGAGAGGGGACTAAAAGCTTTCTGAAGGGACTTGGTTAAACAGTGCTTTTCATCAGAAGGTTTTAAATTAATATGAGCATTATGTTCTTAATGAATTTCTATGCTTTCTTCTACTGAAATGCAGTGTAAGGTCCAACTCCCACACCATCAGAGCTTCATAGGAGATGAAAACAGAATGCAGGTTGTACTCAAACATCTCCAACTATTAGCACTCACTGCTATGACAACCTTCTCTCAGCTATTGTTTTAGTGGCTGGGAAATGGGAGTCATTCCGACCTGGCTCATATAACATGCAGAGTGAGTTGGCTACCTATCCAGTAAAAGGCTGAATTGCAAATGCGCTAGAGTGCCAGCGTGCCAGCATCAACCACTTCACAGATGCTGCAGCTCTGTTTTTGTTTTTTTTGTTTTTGAAAGACGTCTGTTATGTTCATCAAGGCTGTATTTATTTGATTAAAAATAAGGTAAAACGGTAATATTGTGAAATATTGTAATATATTTTAAATTGTAACTTATTCTTATAAAGGCAAAGCTGAATTTTCAGTAGCAGTCTTCAGTGTCACATGATCCTTCAGAAATAATTCTAATATGCTGATTTAGTGCTCAATTATTATTGAATAATGATTCTTATAATTATCAATGTTTAAAACGGTTTTTGCTGCTTACATTTTTGTGGAAACCATGATAATTTTTTTCAGGATTCTTTGGTGAATAGAACATTCAAAAGAACAGCATTTATTTGAAATATAAATCTTTTATAATATTATAAATGTATTTACTGTCCCTTTTGATTGGTTTAATGCGTCCTTTCTGAATAAAAGTAGTTTTTTTTCTTGAGCACCAAATCAGCATTGAATGATTGACATTAGAACGTCTCAGGTTACGTATGTAACCATAGTTCCCTGAGAACAGGGAACGAGACTCTGCGTTTGCTGAAACGCATTGGGGAACGTCACGTGACCCAGGTGTCTGAAAGCACTATCCAAAACTCCAATTCCTATTGGCCGGCGACAGCCTATGACGTCATACGGCGCGACCCGGAAGTATAAAGGAGCGCCTGGAGAGACAGTCTTCATCTATCGTCTTGAGGGACTGTTCTGCAGGCAGGCACCCCGAAGCATGGCAAGGAAACGCAGAGTCTCGTTCCCTGTTCTCAGGGAACTATGGTTACATACGTAACCTGAGACGTTCCCTTTCGAAGGGAACTCCACTCTGCGTTTGCTGAAACGCATTGGGGAACGATATACCCACGCCGCCATGCTCGAGGGGAGTGCCTGCCAAAAAATATGGCTGAGACAAAGGCCTCAAAGCAGTTCTCAAACTGCTCAGCA
>RJVU01018281.1:5661659-5717942 GCA_003731715.1 Anabarilius grahami
CCAGAACCACCAGGCAGAGATGCAGACAGCTCTTCCCTCGGGAAGAGTGCCAAACGAGAACAGAGTAAACAACAGACAAACACACAGTAGTGCCCTCAAGCACTGTGTATGCGTGCTCCTCTCCAGACAGAAAAACGCTCAGAAAAATATGTATATCCAGTGTCAAACCTTGGGACACGGATAAACACACTCTCATGAACGTTTGTAAGGCATATATAAAAAACCCTACCGGAGTTGGTATAGATGCAATCAGACAGAACAGGACCGAAAGACGATGAGATGAAGACTGTCTCTCCAGGCGCTCCTTTATACTTCCGGGTCGCGCCGTATGACGTCATAGGCTGTCGCCGGCCAATAGGAATTGGAGTTTTGGATAGTGCTTTCAGACACCTGGGTCACGTGACGTTCCCCAATGCGTTTCAGCAAACGCAGAGTCGAGTTCCCTTCGAAAGGGAACATTAGATTTCTGAAGGATCATGTGACACTGAAGACTGGAGTAATGGTGCTGAAAATTTAGCTTGGTTTATGCGGGAAAAAATTTAAATAGAAAACTGTTCTTTAAAGTCCCCCTGTAGTCAATAATTATATCCCTTAAAACTTATCTTTGATCACCCAAATTACATATTTAAAGTTTTTTACCTTAAAAATCTTAAATCTTACTCAACACCCTTGCCTCATTTAATATACATGGATTTATGAATATGATAATTAGCCCCGCCTCCACTCGCTTGCACGAGCTCAGAGATCCACTCGTCAACTTACTGAGGTAAACGCTACACAGTGGTATCGCTTTTTACAACGTCGGACACATAACGGTAATTAATATGACTTGCGTTTTGCTTGACTATGTTATCAAACAGCTAATAATGTGTTGCTAATGTTACACAAACCATGTTCACATTCACGAGTCAGACAGCTGCCTTCTAACGTCAGTGGAGAAAGGCATATACTTCATCATAACATCATAATATAAATCACACACCCGCTATATTGCTAAATCTACAGGATATTTCATAACAGAAAAATATACCGGGATAACCTTCTTTTGAGACTCCCTTGCGCGGTCCGTTAATGATATGCTAAAGCCCGCCGGCTTGGTTACATGGCAGTTTGTGACGTCAGAAACACCAGCGATTTCAAACCACGGGTTTGAGACCGTCTTTGGTTTACTGCAGTTTTAAAGAGAAAATACTCAGCAATGGTGTTGACTTATGAATTTGCACATTGTTTGTCTTAAAGAATGTTAAAAAGACCAGATGGACATATAAACAACATTAAAAACTCGATTTTCACTACAGGAGGACTTTAAAATTGTAATAATATTTCATAATATTACTGTATTTTTGGTTAAATAAATTCAGCCTTGGTAAGCATAAGAGACTTCTTTTAACAATAATAAAAATTATTCCAAACTTTTTACTGGTAGTGTATGTATGTACACTGGTATACATTATAGAGCTGTCGTTAAATCACACTACCTACCATCCTCACTAATCTCAGCTATTACAGAAAATAGGCAGACTTCATGGCAACAAGTATCTTGGCAAAGTGATGTGGACTGGTGAACTAAGTTAAAGACTTCAAATAGAGCTCTGGAGACAGGTTCTCCTCTGATGAGGCGCAGTTGGTTTCCAATAAATCTCTCACTCTATGTTAGTGCAGCGTGCCTCTTATCACTGTATGCCAGGGCTGTCTCACCTCATAAACAACAGGCAGAGATACACTAAGCATTACCTTTAGCTGAGGATTCATTTCCACTGATCTCAAGAAAAAAAGAGAACATGTGTGATTTAATTTGAATGTTATTGAAAAAAGGGGACCATTAAAAATATTTGTGGGAAAATCTGTAATTGTAATGTTGGATTCGTCACAGTCAGGTTCTAATGAACTTTAGTGGATAAAGGAGGAAAATCATTTTAGTAACATACTGAATGGCTGTTGATTCCTGGGGGAAATCGGCATTGTTTCTTTGCTTGTAATGGCTGCCAGGAGGATGCTAATTACAACCTAATGGTGGCCCCTTGCTTTTAACTTCATTGAGCACTCATTACAATTAGCTATAGTCATTATAGACCTCATCTCTGCCTTATGATCTGCAGATGTAGTTTGCAGTGCAGCAGATCGTGTGTTTGGAAAGTGATGTGTTTGACTCTATGTCCCTTATAAGGTGTTACACACTAGCTGGTTATGTTCAGGAAGGGCTGACACCTTTAATTTGGCAGCTGTTCTCTGACCTCCTCACTTGCGTCACACTGGGATTTCCTATTGATTGTTTCTTGCTGAATTTATATCATGCAAACTCAACTGAGACATTAGTTCCATACCAATATACTAGTTTAATGAAGCATTAACATGTTTTTGGACCACAAAATAAGACTATGCTACTGCTTCTTCCATGCTAATTCATTCTTAACAATAATTGTTATACAGCCTGATGCCATTAGAGCATTTATGTTCCACAAATAACATTTTATTTTGGAAACCTATATATGTGCTGTTATTTTAAGAGTCAGTGACATGATGCTTACTTGTCTTGTTAATTTATTAAAAATACAAAAAATTCAGCTTATACTGTACAATGGTATGATGACGATGGAAAATAAAAAATGTCAGGATGATAAAACATATTTTTCACAAAATGTATAAAAATATTTTTATATATATATATATATATATATAAATGAAAATTAATAAATACCANCATTAGGTTTGGATTAGATGCATTTGTGTTTTTTTGAGCTTTCTCTAATATGATTTTATTTTTAAATTGTATTGTAATTTATTTGAAATTGTACAGCTCTTTGGTTTACTGATATAATTTGGTTTTTAAAGTGTTTTATAAATACATTTTTGATTTGATTTAGATTTTTTCAAAACCATTTGAAACCTTGAATACAAAGAGTACTAAGTTGTTCTAAGAACTTCACACATTTAAACTAGATCTTTAAAGGATGTCTTTCATCCTTTTGTGTCATTGACCCTTATCCCGGAAACCACACTGATCTGAAGTACATAACAGTAGTTTTCTCATTTCTTTTTTTCTTCTTCTTCATAACCCTTTATCCAAATATAATTCTTTGTAATAGGTTCTAAGGTGCTACAGTTGAGCCAGTGAGGAACATTTATTTTTAAGAGTGTTGCTGCAAGCTACACTAAAAGTGAAATAGAGACTGAAATTTCAATGTTATTATTGTAAGACCATTCGGCAACCCATCTGGTACTGTTCTATTCTTGTGCCGGTCTGATTTGCCCAGGCAAATAAAACACCAAGATTGGCTAAATTGCTTCATTAACACCTGTTTTCTGCAGCATGACATCACTCTACATTTCACATGCCTATATAATGCTGTAAATTATGAAAAACAGATGTGTAAGACGTGTGCAAAGGTCTGCACTTTAATTTAAAATGTCTTTCTGTTCTGAGTAAGTGCCTCTTGAGTATCTGTTTTATATTCAATAGCAGAACATCAAATGACTGAACTGCATCCAGTAGTATAAAAAAGAAGAGTCTCATGGTTAACTTTAGTTGTTAATTTGTAGAGGATCCAAGCTGTTTCTTAAAGGGATTGTTTACCAAAAAATGTCTGTCATCATTTACTCACCCTCATGTCATTCAAACCTGTTTATTTTTTTCTTCTTCTTCTGCAGGACACAAAAGAAGATACTTTGAATTGTTTTTGCCCATGCAGTGAAAGTCAGTCCTGTTCAAAACAACATTGGACCACAATGTTTGGAATAACATGAGGGTGAGTAAATGATGACTATGACTATCCCTTTACCTGTATTATGTCCTGCCTTTTGTCAGATAGTCTGTTATATTTATTCCCTGCAAGAATGTGAAATGTTTGACATCTTTGAAGTGCATGCAGTAAAATTTTTATTTCATTTTATTAGCACACAACCATGAAAATAAGTGATTTCTTTAATCTAAGTCCAGTAAGATTGCCATTGATGTAGAATTTATTACAGTATCTCGTAATATAAAATACTTCTATAAGAATTATTCAGCACATTTTCTTTAAAGTGAAAAAAAATTAAGTGTCTCCAGTCAGTGCAATGGACATCAAAGCACAAATTGTAAAGACCTGGAAACCCATAGCGATAAATCCCCACAAATGTCCGACACCTCCTGAAAGCCTCCTCCACTTGGTGTCTCTTTGAGTAATTCAACAGACACTTATGTCTCCATTTCTGTTACCATGTATGGCCTCTGTGTACTCCTTTATGACAATGAATCCTTGGCATTTATTCATTCTGCTTACACATTGCAGGCATTTCAGAGCTCTAGGGCTTGTATCTGAGAAGTAAACACAAAAAAAAGGATGAGGGAGTGAGAGAGACTGACATAGACCGTCAGGATTTGGTGTCGAATGGGTCTTATTTCAGTATGGGCGGACAGCCAGGATAACAGACGGTCATATGATGACAGCAGCAAGTAATTTGCACTAATAAACAATGCCAGTCCTGTTTCACAAAGGCAAAATATTCTATTAACTCAGGACCTTAAAGTACCCCTATTATGCTTTTTTAAAGGTTCCTAATTTTGTTTTGGAGGTCTCCTACAATATCAAAGGTCAAAAAACTGTTTAATTTTCTCATAACATAGATTGCATATCACCTCATTTCTGAAAGATTCTGAAAACGGTTAGTTCGAAGATTCAGTCTCACTAAACCCCTCCTTTCCGTGAGCTTACTCTGCTCTGATTGGTCAGATGGACCAGTCTGTTGTGATTGGTCTACCACATACCATGCGTGTCAGAAATAGGGCTGCCCCTAATAAACATTAGTTGATGAGAAGAAGCTTAGTTGACCAAATTTGAATTAGTCGGTTAGTCTCCGAAAAAAAAAAAACTCCACAGGAAGTGAAGCCGTCATGCAGTCCGTGACAGACAGATCATTAACACGGCTGGTCCATGTGGTAATTACAGTATGTCGGTCAGGAAGTCCAAATGTTCGCCTATCATTAAGCGACCCAAAATATGGCTTATCATTTGAAACATGTAAGTAGTAGCCTATCGTTAGCCACTTTACAGATGGAGATTTAATAGTTCTGATTCTTCAGTTTTAAAGCATTTTTTGCATATTTGAACCCTTTCCAGCAATGATTGTATGATTTTGAGATCCATATTTTCACACTGAGGACAATTGAGGGATTCAAACACAACTATTAAAAAAGGTTCAAACATTCACTGATGCTCCAGAAGGAAACAAGATGTGTTAAGAGTCGGGGGGTGAAAACTTTTGAACAGGATGAAGAAGTCCACATTTTTCTTATTTTGTTTAAATATCATTGTTTTTCATTTAGTACTGCCCTTCGGAAGCAACAGAAGATACTTGCATGTTTCCTGGAAGAAAAATTGAGTACAGTTTACCTTGATACTCAAATTCAAAAGTTTTTTATGCATCATGTTTCCTTTTGGAGCATCAGTGAATGTTTGAACCTTTTTTAATAGTTCTGTTTGAGTCCCTCAGTTGTTCTCAGTGTGATAAATTGGATCTCAAAATCATACAGTCAGTGCTGAAAAGGGTTAAAATATGCAAAAAAATGCTTTAAAACCTGGCTGGTTCTTTTTTCTGAAGAACAGAGCTCAGTTTAACTGCTTAGGTCAAACAAGGGACTCAAGATCAACCAGAAAAAAACAGTCATAGATCATCCAGGTAATTACACATTAAGAATCAATGGTTCACATAATTTTGAACGGGTTAATTTCTATATTTTTTTAAACATCCTTTTTGTAAAATATCTTACTCAGGACAGTACTAAATAAAAAATAACATGCATTTTGTATGATCTCTCTTATTTTTTAAAAATTATTCACATTTTCACAGATTCTGCAAGTGGTTCACATACTTTTCTTGCAACTGTATTTTCTGATTATGTCATCCGAAACATGCATTTCTCTCTAAAGGTTTACACTAACAGATGGGCCTGTTAATGCGTTGTTCGTAGTGACCCATGATAGAGTTATTCCATGTGTTTCCTAGAATGGGCAGTTTGCGTGATCAGCAACATACAGTAGCACTGGTGTTACATAACATCCAGTGCTACTTGCCACAAACTAAAATATTACAGATTTGTAAATGCGTTTATTTGATATTTATTTAAAAAACACTAAATTAGGCTATTTATTTAAGATTTTGTGTTACAAATACATTAGTATAGTTGTATAGTACAGTATATCAGTATATACATGCTCCGCAACAATGTCAGTGGCGCATGATGCAATCCATCGGCACGTCACAAGTTTTAGCCACTAAACCAGATGTGCCAATAAGCACAGCGGCATGTGGCAATGACTTCTGTGCGTAAGATACCATGTCACTTAATGTTAATACTCCTACTGAAGAATCATCAACTTCATTTATTGCAGCTGACACTGAATATAATTTATAAAAAATGTTCAGTAAGATTCCTTGCTGTTTGTTTTAACACGTTAATAAGATGCTAAAAACAGCATATTCTCGACATGTCCACAACCCGAAACAAACTCTTCCAGGCCTCAGCTACAACAGTGTTTGAGGGTGCTTCACAGTTGACATTGTTCGCAGACAGGCAATGAAGACCATAGGCTGGAATTATGCAATTTTGTTACATTGTTACGTAGATATGTAAAAGGAAGTGAGACTGGAATTGCTGATGAGTCATTTTAGCAATTGATTCTTTCTTTTAGGAGACAGTATCTTTATTTTTTCATGCACTTTGATCTTTAAAACTTTGCAGACCTTTTACATTCACAAATAGCTATTATACACTGCATGATAGGTAATATTCAAAAAAAGCATAATATGGGGCACTTCAAGATAGTATCCTGATATTGACAGTCCGGGGCTTTATCTAACATGGAAACAAAAGGCTTAACAAGATAACTAGGTATGTTTCTTCAGGCATGACATTGAATTAATTTGTTAAACGTCTAAGCATAATAATAAGATTAAAAATGAGAGACAATTATTGAAAGGCAAAAAAGCATTCTGTAGTAATTTAAATATGCAATGCGCAATGCATATCATTGATATGCTTGAAGAGCAAACCAGGGTAGATTTACAACCTTGTGATGATTTGGATCTAAATATATTTGCTCTTTTCGTCTTTCAGTAAAAGCAGGGTCTTAGCTTTGGATTTCTGTGAAATGTGGAGTGCAGTTCGTGAAGCAGGTCTTTGTGCTGCACGTCAATAGGGACAGGAAATTAGTCAGTCTTTGAAGAACTTTAAAAACCTTGAACAAAGAAGGGACAAATTTAATGTAAGTCATTCATTATTAACCCCCCAGATGGAAGCCTTATTGATTATCCCTTTTGACAAACAAATCCTCCATTATAGATTTTGTATGCAGAATCCAGTTAAAACCAGATTACGCTTCCATCTGCCTCTTTTATTAATTAGAGCAAACCTCATTTAGTGCTCAAGATAATGCTCGTTTAAAAAAGCTTAATGTAAACTAATAACCATCATCAACCATGTTTTGCTCTCACAAAAAAACAAAAGCAACCAGTGCATCACTATAAAAAAAGATTTTTATTGAACTTGAGCTTTTAAACCCCATTCTCATATATAAACCATATTAATTTAATGTCATTTCTTCATAACCATGGATATTAGCACACAGTGTCAATTAAAAATGCATAGATGCATGGCAGGACTGCGAGTCTTAGCTGGTCGACTGTAGACATGTGCCGATATTAATGTGATAGATCACGATAATGAATATGCACGATATTGTTATCATGGGCACTTGAAAATACCGTAAATAATAATTTATTACCAATTATTAAAATTTTTATAATGCATTTAAGAATACTTTCCCCATCAACCTATAAAATGCACAACACCGCTGTATTCTGCGTCAAAGGGACACGCGCTCAGATGTAAACAAGCCCAACGTGCATGAGAAGTACATGGCGGAACGACTGAGAATGGCACTCTTGGACAGCAGAGGGCGCTGATGCAACAACAGAATACAGCGGTTACCCCGGAAACCCCATATAAAACAAAGCAACTGCGCTAGTGAAGTTTTTAAAATGCTCCAAACAGCCATTTATTTTTTTGTAATCTCAATGTTGTTCATCACAGCACCAAATACTTAATACTTAAAGACTTAATAGGCTATTTATTTTCAAACTTAAACATTTTTATATTTTAATCTGGACTACAACATGCCCTAATGATTAGAAATGTTCAGATTATTTGTTATTGTTTAGTAAAACTGAGACATACGGCTTCATTAGTTAACATGTTAATTCATTATTACCAAACTGACAATGAAAAATACTTATGAAGCATTAATTATTCTTAGTTAATGTTAATTTCTTAGTTACTGTTTAATTACATTACTAAAATCAAAAGAACTTATTTAATGGACCTGAGATAAAACTAACAATGATCAGTTGCATTACTTAACTAACATTAACAAAAAATAATACTTTCTGTAACAAATGTAGCTGTTGCTCAATCTTAGTTAATGCATTAAATAATGAGACCTTATTGTAAAGTGTTACCTGTTGTTCTTTATAGCCTAATTCTTTTGCGCTTTAATCTGTTTGAAAATTTGACTTTATATATTTTTTTGTGTGTTGTATTATTGTATTTAAACATTCAGAGTTCTTTTGTTATTACAAAAAGAGTTCTTAAACCTGTTATACTATGACAACACTTTTTTTTGCAATTTATTTCAATATCGTGATAATACCGTATACCGTGATAAAAGCTTCAGCAATTAATCGCAACATTAAAATTTGATACCGTCACATGCCTAGTCGACTGTAGTGTTAAAATCACACTGCGCGGACCCTGTGTTCTGGAAGGAGAAAATGAGACACTGGATTACACTAATGGCAAAATCATTAAAGCACAAGAGGGACCCTCGGCTCTTACTTTGTGAAAATGGCTCCTGTGAGTGACTCCATAATCTCTCCTCTGAGTGCTTTTGTGGTGTCTCATTTCAGCTCCCCTGAGGTCGTTTGTGTGGCTTGTTTTTGTGTTTCACACTGCATATGCACCAGCGTAAGTCTTCATTTGTGTTCGTGTGCGTCATGTTGCTGATAGCTAGTGTTTATGTTGTACTCTACTGTGTCTCCCACTCCTCATGTTCAGACCATTACAGCACTATTACATTGCAATAGTTCTTTGTTCTGCACGTCCATGATGACAGCTGTGGCATGCTGCTGTCGGGTTTAGAGGATTCTATAATTTGCTACAAGCTAATAGCAAAAAATGGCAGATGTATCATACGTGGGAAAGGAACACTGCATGTGGCTGTATAGGCTGTTTGTTTGACTTGTATTTTTCAGATATTTTTCTTGGACTCGGAGGCTGAATAAAACCATGCTCTGATTCTGTGCTGTTTTAACCCCCAGGGCAGTAGAATGACTTTATCGGGGTGGCCCTTGAAAGTCTCTCAGAGACCAGTGTTTTTAGACTGTGTGGTGCCATGGTCAGTGTCCTACTCCTTTGCTGGAGAAAACCTGCTCTTCACAGTCAGTTTTGCCTCTCTTCTGTGTATCTTTTCAGCAGGAAAGTGCACTTTTCCACCCACAACATGATTCCATTATCTAGGAAGCTTGTAAAGAGCTGAGATACTGCAGAGGAGATTTGGCCCGTAACGTGAGCATGTGAAATCCAGAGAAAGACATCATGTTCCAAATCGTATATTGACAGAGAAACCGTATGTGTGCCTGGCAGACGTTTTGAGACTTTTTAAGGGCTGCCAATTGATGCAACACTTTTATTTGTAGTGGAAAGCCGAGCATGATTTAATAACTGAGACGTGCTGCCTATAGCTCAGCCGAGGCTCAAGTGTAATTTAGGTAAATGATCAGATCAGTTTGGAGAGCACTTGTGAATAACAACCAGAGAGGCTCTTGTTCAGTAATTCTAAATCACATTTAATAACCAGGCCGTTCTTAAGCTGGTTAAAGTCTTGTGTCCTTATAAAACCTTCTCACGGTGGGATAGACTTTGATTTACTGGTAAGAGGGTCAGAGAAGAAGTTGTTCAGGCTGGCTGCATGTTTGTTTGAGTCTGCTGATGTTAGGCGAGGTTGTGTTGAGATGTGGCCGTCTGTTGTTTTCTCCTCACACGTAGACTAGTTTAATGTCACAGGCACAATGTTTTTCCAAGAGGTAAATCTCTGAAAAAACACATCCACTGATCCTCTGTAACCTCTAATGTTACTGCTAATGTTTTTTACATGGTTCTTGCAGGCTGTAAATCATTAAAAAAATAACACTGTTATTGATTTGTGTTCATATCTGTTGTTCTGTCACTGTTTCAGTTCATTTTTGTCATCCCAATGTGCTTTTAAATGTCTTTTTTATCCTGTAGTTTTGGAATTGTATACAAATATAAATATAAAAAAAAATAATAAAATAATTTTATACACATTAAAATACTAATTAGTCATATTATTTAATAATTAATTTTCTCTACAAGAGATCTCTAGACGCCAACAAAATTAAATGGTCATCAAACTTTTTGCATAAATTTTCCTTAAGATTTCTGCTTCTCAAATTTTTCTCCTGAGAAAAAAAAGCCCAGCAACAACACTTAAGATGTATGTCAGCAAATGCCTCATTTTTTGTACCTTTTTTGTCTATCCAAATGAGTTTGAGAGACAACTGAGATAATCAATGTATAACCAAGATCTCTAATAATTCTTATGACCTTTTGAAAGAGCACTCTCAATAACAATACCATTTTCCTCTGGGATGGTATATCTGTTTCGCTTTGCACTATTCTAAATTACATACTTTCTAGTGATGGTTTAAAATCCCCTCTTTCTTTCTTTCTTTCTTTCTTTCTTTCTTTCTTGATTGCCCATTTTACAAGATATTTATCACTGTGACATGGCTTATGTGCGCATTGGATAGGATTAAAACATAATATGTTTAGTGTAGTACAGTATTGGGATTGCAAGGTATTAGGTTGCCTTCATTTCACTTTTGTCCTTTCATATTCATCATACACATTCATTTAACAATTTCTTGATGTACTTTTTCACCTTCACTAATGAAGTTGATGATGAAAACCTTCCTGTATTTTGCTCTCTGGTGGCTCCATTTATGTCTAATTTCATTGAATCTATTATGTTCTTTTCTAAATGTCACAGCAGGCATATGAACCAATCAATCAAGGGAACATTTACCACTATAACGTCATGAATCATTGGCCTAGTGTATAGCCCCACTCTTCCTATATGGTTCTGTGTGGCCAAACACCTAGACATTTCTTTGCCACGTATTTTACTGTATCCTGGCTGCACTTTTGTTCGCAGGGATATGAGGTGAATGAGAATGAATTCTAATGGAATCTGATATTGTAATAAACCTCTGCTCAGAATGGAAACATTTTACAATATCACAGTCTATTCCAATCACATGCTGCAGTGGCTCGTTCCCATACTGAAATAGACATGGCTGAGTTGCAGCTACTCATGCAAAGGGTGAAGTTATTCTTAAGGGGATGTTTTCCATGCAGCGCAGATGGACACAAATCATACTCATGGTGATTCACTGATTGATTTACTCTTGAATGTTGAGGGAAATGCCTTCTGATGGCCTAAGGTATAAAGAGAAGGCAGCTGATAAGCATTGAATCTAATACTTTAACAAATTCATACTGTAAAAGCACTCATGGACTGGCTGAATAATTCTATTAATATGTAGCTATGCTTAGTTAACACTTTAGAAGCATTTTGGATCCTTTGCAAACCCTAAAGCTGTTTTTCATGCTGTAATGGCTGTGATTTGCTTTGTTGTTTCAGAAACATACTAGGAATTCATTTGAGTGCTTTGCGCCTTTCCTCCAAACATTGAAAAAAAGATCTGTCACATCCCGGCATACATTAAATACATAATTTATTACAGAATACAAATGGCATGACACTTGTATTTCATATAGACAAATATAGTTGAACATACTTCAATGTAGTTCAACAAAACAGTGATAAATCTTGTGCGAAAGTAGCTCAAAGGATTCTAGGTAAACATCAAACTGGAACAACATTATATACAGTACACATGCCATGAATTAAGCTTTCCTAAAAGGGTTGTGGAGAGGGAAGTTTGGTTGGAACTTTTGCCTACTGCAGTGTTCATTTGCATTATGATTTTGAAATCTGCTCTTATCATTAAGGCAATATTCAGGGCATTTTTAATCACATCTTCATGCATCAGTAAAAGGCTGTCCACACTGTGTCTGTACTTACAAATGTGACAATTAATCTCCTTACAGGCAAAATGTCTGTTTCAACTGTGGAGCAGAACATTTTAAAACAAAGTGCCTATGAAATGAAGGCCAGTCCTGCAAAAATTGCTTGTTCCGTTTTTAGCTGTACAGACTCAGATGATGGACTAAAATGTGTGCCAAGTAATGTATGACACTGGAAATTTATACTGGGATCTATTTGCATTAATGCAGCATTATGCAAAGGAAACATTTTTGTTTCAAATGTCACTGTAGAAATTCACTATTCGCAGCTATGTTTGTCATTTATTATCATTTATTTTCTTCAACTAAAGGTCTCTATTAATAGGGATTACCAAGATAAAATAAGTAGTGTTTGGCTGGCCACCTTGACCACCTATATGTACAATAAAATGGCTTTTTCTTGGTGATATGATTGGACCTTACAAATTTGAACAGACTTGTTAAACTTTCAATGGCAAAATTACTTAAATGCTGAAGGTGACATCAATATGATGTATGTAGCGTGACATTAAAGGGATAGTTCACCCAGAAATGAAAATTATCCCATGATTTCTTCACCTTAAACTATCCTAGGTGTATATGCCTATCTTCTTTCAGACCAACACAATCGGATATATATTTAAAAATATCCTGGCTCTTCCAAGCTTTATAATGATAGTGAATGGGAGGCGAGATTTTGAAGCCCCCCCAAAAAAAGAGCATCCATCCATCATAAAAATAATCCATACGGCTCCAGAAAGGCCTTCTAATGCAAAGCAATGGGTTTTTGTAAGAAAAAATATCCATGTTTAAAATGTTTTAAACTAAAATAACTAGCTTCCGGCAGATGGCTGTACGTATACTATGCAAGTTGACTTGCGCCACAAGAGTAGGAGTATCATAGGAGTATTGTAAGCTTGGACGCCTCCCGCGGTTCAAGCAAATAGGGCTAGGCAACAAACTCCCAAGCTCCTCTTCTCTTATATCGAAATCCTCCAACATTTCTCTTTAAAATTTCTTGTTTTAGACCTCTAATTCATGACCAGTGTTTTAAACCACTGCAGCCGTATGGATTATTTTTATGATGGATGGATGCATTTTTTTTGGACTTAAAAATTTTGCCCCCCATTCACTACCATTATAAAGCTTGGAAGAGCCAGGATATTTTCAAATATATCTCCGATTGTGTTTGTTTAAAAGAAGATAGCCATATACACCTAAGATGGCTTGAGGGTGAGTAAATCATGGGATAATTCTTATTATTTTTTTAAAATATCCCTTTAACTCCAGAGGATTGTTTAATCACTAAGAAGAAGGTGCAATTCATGACAGGAGGCATGCCAATTGACTGTGAACCATGTCTAACCTAAAGACATTTCTAAATGTAAACACTTCACTCAACAGGTTAACCGTGTCCACAGAGAAGGAAATATAAATATAGAGTTCTAACACAACAGTAAATCGCATTGCCACAATTAGAGATTGCACAAATATTTCATTTAGCGCAAGATGGTACAGGTCAGAGCTTCACACAGGAGGTTACTGTGAGCGACATGCAGAGAAAAACCTTCCCAGAAGGGTGCAGTGTTAACAAATCTGTACAAGCTGTCGCATTCATTTTCACATCCTGAAAAAGGACATGCATGCTCTCGCTGCTAGTGCACTGTTTACAGAGACACTGCATTATTATAATCTCTATGGTCTTTTAAATATTTACATAGACACTGACAATGTTTGAATTATGTTTCAAATGTCAAAACTCGGTCAGATTTACAAAGCACCCTTTTAAGAAGCTATAGTTTTAAACTACACTTTGATGTAATGCTTCCATGAAACAGAAATATTGTTTTATCACTACATTTTATCCATTAAAAGTAAACATAGAAATGTCTAAAATTCTCAAAGCGCACATAAAAATTGATAAGGACCACATAAAAGCCACAACTGATCTGAAGAGATTTCTTAAAGATCAAAGTTCACAGTTTTTGACAGCATAAGCAGGCTGCACAGTAACAGAGAGACACTTGCCCTAAATTAATAGTTCACGAACACAGACAAGTATTGAAACTGTTTAGCACTTATGCAGTTTATGTTATGCATGGAACATTAGATTAAACGCCTAGGTAAGAAATATGAGTGAGGAACATAGAAATTGCTGTGCGCTTTGCACTGCATGCATTAGCTGAGCCTGACAGGAAACTTGATGCTTCTTAATTTATTTGTCTTTCTACATAATGTTTTTAGAGAGGGAGTCACATAATGGCTTTGATAAACACTAAATCTCAGGGATTTACACACAGGCCTGTTGGACTTTGCTCAATTGTACTGGAAAATATTAAGAACATTCCCATGGTGAATAGAGGATTTGGCAGCACTCAGACTACTGAGACCTGAAATGCAATATTGGATATCGCAGATCAAAATCAGCACCAGAGAAGTTCTGTTATCAGACACATGTGTTTTAACCAAGACATACATATATTATTATTTTTTTTTATTTTTTTTGGGGGGTAACATTTTACAATAAGGTTCATTTGTTAACATTAGTTAGTGTATTAACTAACATGAACTAACCATGAGCAATACATCTGTTACTGTATTTGTTAATAAAAATACTGCAGTTTATTGTTTGTTCATATTAGTTCACAGTGCATTAACTAATGTTAACAAATACAACTCTTGATTTAATTAATATATTTGAAATAACATTGACAAAGATGAATAAATGCTGTAAAAGTGCAGTTCATTATTTATTAATGTTAACTAATGAACCTTAATGTAAAGTGTTACCATTTTTGTTATGCTGTAAAAATGTGGTTTTGTGCATTAGCATAAATTGGTTTATATTTAGTGACTTCCATTCTAAGGATGTTCAGCATAAACAATCACATGACTGAAAGGCTGAATGGTTTCATTTAGCATAAACAATCGGGTATGACCATGTGGTTTCTCTTCCTTTTTCATTGTGGTAAGGGGTGTTGTTTCTGTGCTGAGTTGGGTGAAATTTAACATACATTTTATAGTATAAAATTTTATAGAATCCAATTTTAACCAAGTAACAAGTAAACAATATGTCAAAGAGGCAACACCTGTTTAACCTGTTAATCCAATGAAAGCAAATCATTCTTTGAAACTGCAGCTCTGTTCCTCAATGTATGCAAGATGACAGAAACATGACTCAAGAAGGAAGTTCTTTTAGTGAACAACCACAAAGTGTCTTTTATCATGACTATCATAGAAGTCCATTTATTTTCTTTTAAAAATGAATTGAGAAGCATTTATAACTTTTTTTTTTGTTTGTTTGTTGTTGTTGTTTTGTGTGCGCTAAACTTTTTGAGCGAGATCGTGGTGAAATTAACCAATAGAGAAAGTGATTCTAAAGGAGAAAATAATGAGGTAGATGAGGAAAACAAACTTTTAAATATGTCCCTTTTTCCATCACACACACACCATTGGCCACTTACCAGAGGAGGCGTAACCTGTCCTTATGTGACATATTGAGAAGTCACAGTGGAATGAGTCAGGACTCGCAAGGTGATTTACAACACACTCATTAGGTTTTTACTGCAGTTCCCATTAGAGTCAGGTTTATCTGCTGACATGCATCCCTCTTTCTCAGAGTTGCCCTCAGCTGGGTCACTGTCCTCTGAGCTGCCTTTGCTTCGCCCTCTGTGCTCACTCTTCCAGCTATGCCCACTGTATATATATCCATTGGCTGGCCTAACGTTAGGATAGCGTGACCTGTTGAGGCATAGGATATCCTTAAAAGCGTACCTGAACTCTGGACTCCTACAGTAGATCAGTGGGTTGAAGGCTGAGTTAGCATAGCCTATCCAGTTTAATATTTTATATGTCAAGGCGTCCACCTTAACCATTTTCTGTGGCACCACGTTTAGTACAAAAAACGGCAGCCAACACAGTGTGAATACACCCATAATGATGCCCAAAGTCTTCAAAGCTTTATGTTCCTTCAGGCAGAACTTGTGCTTCTTGGCGGTCCTCACCTCACAGTGGCTGCTCAACACCTCATTATTCTTTCCGTTGTTGTTCTGAGCATGAAATCGCCCCTCACTTTTGTCAATCTTCTTCAGTTGCTTTCTTGCCTCCTGGAAGACACGGCTGTAGACAAAAATCATGATGACCAGGGGGATGTAGAAGGAGACTATGGATGAGATGATGGCATAGGAGCTGTTGACGTCAAATTCACAACAGTTATCTTTCTCCATGCAAATACGTGCTTCAATCTCGCTGGAAATCCACCACTTCATATGGATTGGTAGGAATGAAATGAGCCCAGCAATGACCCACACCAGCAGCACAATGATGCGAGCTCTGCCCTTGGTCAGTAAGGACTGATAGCGGAAGGGTGATGTTATGGCGAGGTATCGATCCAGAGCGATGACACAGAGGGTTTCGATACTGGCCGTGACACACAGAATATCGGTGGCCAACCAGAAGTCACAAAAGAAGTTGCCGAAGTGCCAAGTGCTCAGGATGATGTGAATGCCGCCAAAAGGCACCACCACCAGTCCCATGACCAGGTCAGCACACGCAAGTGACGTAATGAAGCAATTAGTGACATTCTGAAGACGTTGGAACCGGCTGATGGCTGTAATCACCAACACGTTGCCAAAGACGATGACCAGGACAAGAAGGGATATGAGTGTGCCAAGCATCACCATCCGTACTTCACTATTGGTGGAGTTAGATGTTGTGTTGCTCTCACACGAGATGTTTGTATTGTTTTGTGTGCTTCCCATGACCTGACAGAGATTGAGAAGAAATGCAGGAATATTCTAAATTAGTTAATCAAAAACATTAACACAGAGGTTTGTGCATTGAGTGGTAAACAATGTAAAATGCAAACAGTAAATAAACAAGTTTAAAAAAGTGCAATTCAATGCAAAGACAATGAAATTTTTACAAACCTCCAAAAAAGACTTCCTCCTCCACTTTGTCCATACAATGTTAAAGTACTCTTTTGATGTCTGTAGGGTTGTTATGAACGAGTAGATCCCCCCTTCATTATGGCTTTCTCTTGCATGCTTATCTCTCTCTCACTTTTGCTCTCTTTCTCGGTCACCACAGCACTTTTCTCAACCTCTCTCACACAGTCACTCCGCTGAGCAGTGTTACGTTAAATGTGGCTCCCAGGCTATTTGTCAGAGCCCTTATAACATTCTGTGATGACATCATAGCTGACTTCCAGCCAATGAGCTTAGAGTGAGGTGAAGGCTGCACTGCTGCTATAGAGGATTAAGTAACAACATTCTGACAGCTACAGTGAGACTATTTGAATTGTATTTCAAACAGTTCATGCAGACTAGTTTTAAATATTTTTCTGCCTGATACATTGTTTCATGGCTTTTATGACTGTTCCGTTCTATAACTAAAATGATTGTTAATGCACTGTAATAGTAAGGCACACAAAAATCATTGTTAGTATTAATGTGTATCTACCAGCGTATGCAAATGTCACATGTCAGCCATTGTTATCAATTAAAATTTTTATTAATGCTTTTAGCAGATGCTTTTATCCAAAGTGACTGACAAAATTTTCTTATTGAAAAATAGCATAGCAAACAATATTCCTAGTGTACAATGCGTGGGTTATTAGAAAGCTTGACTATGAAAGCAAGAGCAGAGGTGAAATGCAAGGAAATAGATTAAATGTTTTCTGTAGGCGTGTATGTTTAGGAGTAGGGTTAGTATTAGAGGATAGAATGTAAAGTTTGTACAGTAAAAAAATCATTATGTAGAGCCCTCATATAACATAAAAACCAAACGTGTCTGTGTGTGCTTGTTTTCATGATTTATGAGGACACAAATTTGTATAATGAAATGGGCATTACACTGGTATTATGACGTAAACATGTTTTATGAGGACATTTCATGAGTCCTCATATTTAAAATAGCTTTAAAAACATTATTAAAAATGTCTAAATGCAGAATGTTTTCTGTGATGGGTAGGTTTAGGGGTAGGGGTAGTGTAGGGGGATAGAATGTACAGTTTAAGTATAAAAACCATTACGCCTATGGAATGTCCTCACTAAGATAGCAAAACAAACCTGTGTGTGCATACAAGTGCCTTGGCTTAAGGATGTGGAGTCATTTGTGCTTTAATTTTGAAGGTCTGCTCTGATTTAAAGCTGGAGCAGTGTGCGTCTATGATCCAGAGATGAAAATCTTCACTTTGTAGATTTTGTAAAACACAATGTCCTTGTCATTGTTTGAGCTGCTGGCTTTGCTTCCTGTGGGTCAGACCTGCTGAGCAGGTCTGGACAGTGTTTACATGCTAGAGAGAGTAAGATGATCTTGGTGCCAATTACTGATGTCCATGTATCATCTGAATGTCCAGAGTCATATCTTTATTTTTCCTGTTCCTTGTTTGTGCCCTTATGAAAATTAACCATGGTTTTATCATTGTAAAACCATGTTTTTTCTTTTTGGCATATTGAGTACCATTTGTATAACCACAAAAAACATAGTAAAACTATTAATTGTTTGATTTTGATTGAATGAAAGTTACTAGGTAAACATTGAGTACCCTTGGAGATCATTCGTTTTCTTCACCATTGTCACTACTGTGTGTGGTTTTGTTCTGTTTGTGTTCTCTCTGATGGCCATGGAGTGTGTGTTACAATGTGGATATGGGGTGGAGATCAAATAAGACGTGGTGGTGTCTGCAGAGCATTAGAGGAAGGGTCTGTGAAAGGAGTTTGAGTGAGTATGATGGCTTCTTTTGAATGTTATTGTGGATGAGAGGGTAGATGTAGGAGTGGGAATGTTCAATCCTGCTACTGGAGGGCCAGCTTCCAGTGGAGTTTAGCTCCAGGCCTATTTAAACACACTTGAACCATCTAATCAAGGTCTTCAGGATAACTAGAAAGGTGTGTTGGAACTAAACGTGACCCTCCACAACTACAGCGATTTCATGGGAGCGACAGGTTTAATTGGTTGTGCCATCTGTGGTTTCAGACTGAATAAAG
Source organism: Anabarilius grahami (assembly GCA_003731715.1). Taxonomy (NCBI): domain Eukaryota; kingdom Metazoa; phylum Chordata; class Actinopteri; order Cypriniformes; family Xenocyprididae; genus Anabarilius; species Anabarilius grahami. Next base: position 5,680,833 of record RJVU01018281.1, read on the forward strand.
AAGCTGCCAAGAATGAAGAAAGCAAGAACAATGGGTGCGGTGCTTGTTTGTACAGTTGTCAAATAAATCTGTGATAACTTCATGATTAGTTGTTGTCAATAGATGTGGATTTTTTTTATTTGTTCTAAAGCCACTGAACATTGCCGTGTTATTTTAGTATTATTTATATACTATTATAGTATTTATTAGTATTATGAATTAGCTTTTTTATATTTGAAGTCTTAATTTTAGATATTAAATGTTATTTAATTTTAGTATTTTGTTATATATTTTATTTTAGTATGTTATTATTATTTTAGCTTTATTTCAATTTTAATTTGAGTTAACAGTAACACTGTTGAGTACAGTGAGATTTGCATTGTCTGTCTCTGTGTTATTTGATACTTCTGGTTTTTGGAATGCTTGGCAGATGGTATTTCGCTAGTTCCTCCAAAAAACCATTTGAAAGTATAGCTTATTTGCCACCAGCTCATAAAGATCCATCACTTATAGTGCAAACATCTAGCAATCTAATATTTCGACCAATTACTTGTTTTACATTTAAAAGGTTTAAATCCCATTTAAACTGTTTGGTATTAGCATAATCTTTGAGGGTTCAGTCTTGGCTGATAATCCAAAAATTGATGGTAGGAGTGATCTATGAACTGGAGAGTAAGAAAAAATCCATCCACGTCAGTTCAGCTCTTAAGCATGAATTGCTTTAGGTCCAAGTTGTAAATGTACTGAAATGTGCTTTGGGTAACAAAAAAGTGTCTGCTAGATAAGATATAAATACCTTAATTTTTAATCCCTGTAGAGAAACTGGATGTCCTGAGTTTAAACAGAATCAACTTTAACATTCCAAGAATTTCATGACAACCAAACTGTTTTGCATATCAAATTTTATGCAAACTGGGATAGACATACACTCTGCATTATGTATTTGGACATTTAATGTTATATGTCACCATGTAGTCAAATGCAAAGTCTCAACCACATTCATTAAAAAACACAATTGTGTTGTATATTGTAAATCTTAAAGTCTTCTTATCTTCGTATAGACCCAGCAGGTACAGTGTACGGCCAGTGTACGGTTTGAATAGTTTGACTGAATGACAGTTGCCAGGTGAACAGTGAGTACCCTACTGTTCAAACGTTTGGGGATGTTTTTGAAAGAAATCTCTTATGCTAATCACATATTATACTTTTTTTATTTTTAAAAAAAAAAATACAGTAAAACAGTAATATTGTGAAATATTATTACAAATAACTGTATATTTCAATATGTTATAAAATGTAATTTATTCCTATGATGGCAAGACTGAATTTTCAGATCATGATCAGTTACAATAAATTACATGATCCTTCAGAAATCATTCTAATAAACTTATTCAAGAAATAAAGCTCAAGAAATATATCTTATTATCAGTGTTGAAAACAGTCGATTAAAGGGTTAGTTCACCCAAAAATTTAAATTCTGTCATTAATGACTCACCCTTTGTTGTTCCACACCTGTAAGACCTTCGTTCATCTTCGAAACACAAATTAAGATATTTATGATAAAATCCGATGGCTCAGTGAGGCCTCTTTTGAGAGCAAGATAATTAACACTTTCTTTTCACTTCATAACATTAAGGTTGAACCAATGTAGACACATTAACTGTTTTAAATATGTCTTTAGTACCTTTCTGGGCATTGAAAGTGTTAATTATCTTGCTGTCAATGTAGGCCTCACTGAGCCATTGGATTTTATAAAAAAATATCTTAAAGGTGACCTAGAACTTCTTTTTAAAAGATGTAATATAAGTCTAAGGTGTCCCCTGAATGTGTCTGTGAAGTTTCAGCTCAAAATACCCCATAGATTGTTTTTAATAAATTCTTTTAACTGCCTATTTTGGGGCATTATTAACTATGCACCGATATATAGGTTGCTGCCCCTTTAAATTCTCGTGCTCTCCGCCCACGGAGCTCGCGCTTGCCTTAAACAGCATAAACACAGTTTACACAGCTAATATAACCCTCAAAATGGATCTTTACAAGATGTTCGTCATGCATGCTTTGGATCATGTGAGTAGAGTATTTATTTGGACGTTTACATTTATTTCTGAATGAGTTTGAGGCTATTCTCTGTGGCTAACAGGCTAATGCTACACTGTTGGAGAGATTTATAAAGAATGAAGTTGTGTTTATGAATTATACAGACTGCAAGTGTTTAAAAATGAAAATAGCGACGGCTCTTGTCTCCGTGAATACAGTAAGAAACTATGGTAACTTTAACCACATTTAACAGTACATTAGCAACATGCTAATGAAACATTTAGAAAGACAATTTACAAATATCACTAAAAATATCATGATATCATGGATCATGTCAGTTATTATTGCTCCATCTGCCATTTTTCGCTGTTGTTATTGCTTGCTTACCTAGTCTGATGATTCGGCTGTGCACAGATCCAGACGTTATTCTGGCTGCCCTTGTCTAATGCCTTTCATAATGTTGGGAACATGGGCTGGCATATGCAAATATTGGGGGCGTACACCCCGACGGTTACGTAACAGTCAGTGTTATGTTGAGATTCGCCTGTTCTTCGGAGGTCTTTTAAACAAATGAGATTTATATAAGAAGGAGGAAACAATGGAGTTTGAAACTCAGTGTATGTCTTTTCCATGTACTGAACTCTTGTTATTCAACTATGCCGAGGTAAATTCAATATTTAATTCTAGGGCACCTTTAATTTGTGTTCTGAAGATGAACGAAGGTCTTACAGGTGTGGAACGACAACGAGTAATTAATGACAGAATTTTCATTTTTGGGTGAACTAACCCTTTAATAATTTAGTAAAAACATTTTTTTTCAGGATTCTTTGATAAACAGAATTTTTTTTAAATTATCTATTTACTTTATAAATAATTTGCTACATTATAAATGTCTTTACTGTTGCTTTTGATAAATTTAATGCAGCCTTGCTGAATGAAATTAATTTTCATTTTTTTTATTACTGTCTCCAAACTTTTGAACAATACACATGTAAGACCTTCGTTCATCTTCGGAACACAAATTAAGATATTTTTGATAAAATCTGATGGCTCAGTGAGGCCTCTATTGAGAGCAAGATAATTAAAATTTAATTCTAAACACAAAGACACACATTCAGTTAATATTTTATATAATATATATATTATAATTTAATAATTTGTATAATTTGTATATTTTTTTAAATTTTATAAATTAATAAAATTAAGTTATCAAGCTTATTAGAGAAAAGTACTTTTCATATAATACGTTTAAGAATGAACACAAACAGATGGTAGTGTGTTGCTCTTGACATATAAGGAGCTGAAAAATAAAACAAAAATCCCTATGGAATGTGACCATTTGTCCATATTAACCTATTCAAAAGCCAAATTTGGTCATGAAATATTCTGTGAGTCCATGATTCATAATACATTCATTCTACGTAAGTCTGTATTTTGTGGTTTTTGGGAATAAGTAACCTTATCATTGTTACAGTTGGATTCGCTCCCACCTGAGTAGGACTAGAAAGGCCTTATATGTTGTAGAGGGTAATCTTAACCAATCTCAGTGCTGAATACTAATCAGCTTGTGGAGAGATTCATTGGAATCAGCTATTTATTTTCTTTATATCTCTATGATCTTCCAGACATAAATAAATTCCAACACCCCCGTCGTCAGGAAATCCAGATGCTGGCTGGCAAAGTTATAAAGGGCACTAGTGAAAAATGGATAGTGGTCTTCCAGTATGTGCTCTATGGAGACATTGCCACCAGTGAATACTGCAGTGGGAGCAGTGTTTTCATGTTGTTTGTTATTGGCTTGGTATGTATTGGCTCAACATCATAGCTCGCTGTAGGCATGCACTCTCCGAGTATGGGAGCTGAAATCTTCAAGAAGAGGAGGGGCATGTGAATATGTCCTAGAGGAGAGTAGTTCTTTGCATAAGACTGTTAATGAGTCGGACGGTTGCAGGCGGAGAGACTGTGGTGTTCTTAGAGTATGAAAATATTCAATTTGCTTGTTTTTTTCCTCTATTATAATTTCTGAAAGCTAATGTTCTGTAATAAATCAACAATTATGAATGAACAATTAATCACCTTTGCCCCACCCTTCTGAAACACTGCCATTGCTGAGATTTGAATGAAGAATTGTTGTATTCCACATAAGTGCCCAAACTGCATTTTCCAATAAACAGAATGCAATAACAATAACTTGCCAGATTACTTAGGCACTTTAAATAATAATTTATATCAGTCTCGCCAGATCCTGCAAGAGAACCAAGCAACCTGGTTTGAAAATAACAAGTGCAAAGAACTATTTGTGCGTGCGTGCGTGCGTGCGTACACTGCCCGCACTTATTTTGTCATTCTGATGAAACTTAGTCTCTGGCGAATTATTTCCTCATCCAGGCTTATCAACACAGTGATGGCGTGTGTGTAGGCAGTGTGTTTCTTTTGGACAGACAGATGTTATCTACAGGAAAACCCATGAGCACATTTATGCAGCCATTTATGCAGCATTACTCACTGTTTCTGTGAAGTGCATACTGATTTAGAAGCACTGTATAATTGTTTTCTCATATACCATTAAAACTGTCAGCTAACTTTATTATACTATGGACATTAATGGTTATGAAATGGTCTTAAGAGCTGTCTTTATGTCTGGTCCTTATAAGGCCTTTAAACCATTATATGAAGGTGCTAGTGATATTGAAGATACATTCAAGGACACATCTATATGCATGGCTGTTCAGAGTGAACAAAAACAGTGCAGGGAAGCTCAGCCCCTGGCCCTTAATAACAAGCCGTCCAGCCTTATTTGAGTGTGAACTACCTTAAGGGATAATTCATCTGGAGGGCTACTGGTTTATAGAATGTCAATTTGCCTTTTTTTTTATTTAAAGCAATAACATGTTGCTGCTATATTATTTTTCTGTACAATAACCTTTAATATGCTATCAAATCTGTCATTTATTCACTATATATAATTAATAATTTATTTTACATTTATATAGCGCTTTTCTGGGTACTCAAAGCGCTTTACATATAGTAGGGGGAATCTCCTCTACCACCACCAATGTGCAGCATCCACCTGGATGATGCGACGGCAGCCATATTGCGCCAGAACGCCCACCACACACCATCTTATTGGTGGAGAGGAGACAGAGTGATGAAGCCAATCAGTATATGGGGATGATTAGGAGGCCATGATAGACAGAGGCCAATGGGCAAATCTGGCCAGGATGTCGGGGTTACACCCCTACTCTTTTCGAAGGACATCCTGGGATTTTTAACGACCACAGAGAGTCAGGACCTCGGTTTAACGTCTCATCCGAAGGACGGTGCTTTTTGACAGTATAGTGTCCCCATCACTATACTGGGGCGTTAGGACCCACACAGACCACAGGGTGAGCACCCCCTGCTGGCCTCACTAACGCCTCTTCCAGCAGCAACCTAGTTTTCCCAGGAGGTCTCCCATCCAGGTACTAACCAGGCTCAGCCCTGCTTAGCTTCAGTGGGCAACCAGTCTTGGGCTGCAGGGTGATATGGCTGCTGGTATGACATATATATGGCAGGGATGTCCAAACTCTGTCCTGTAGAGTTTAGCTCCAACTTACCACGACACATTTGCCTGGAAGTTTCCCGTATGCCTAAAAACCTTGATTAGCTGGTTCAGGTGTGTTTAATTGGGGTTGGAGCAGTGGCCCTCCAGAAGCAGGATTGGACACCCCTGATATATGGTGAACTTATAGTTAACAGGTGCTTACTGTAACATTTTTACATTCTTGTAAAATGAGGTTTAGGCCAGCCAAAAAAGGAAATAATATACAGTATGTGTGTGTGTGGAATGGAATGAGACAATGATGTCACAGACATACTGTACATCATGAAATGAAGACACATTTTAAACCATGAAATAGACAAATTTACAGATTGCAAATGACAGTCGAATGCATGAAAGTGAGAGCAGAACCGTTAGCCAAAATGAGGACAGTGATGGACCCAAGCAGGAAAGGAAAATACAATATAAACAAGTGTGAGGTGTCACAGAGTTGCCCTACTTTCTAAAACTGTTGTTGAGAGATATATGTATGTAAATGTGCTAGAGTAGCAGACAGATGGTCGAGTCATTTCCTCTCCCATTCTCTCAGGATACCTGGGAAATATCCGCTCTTGGATAAGACACTCATTCATTCTCTGTATACGTTCACAAAAACATCAGTCTAGTTTTCCTAAATGAAATTGTGATGAGGTGTCGATATGTTTTTAATTAATTGTACAATTATATATTTAATTGTAAAGTTTTGTTTTAGTAATTATTTAATTACATTTTTTATGTTTTCTGTTCAATAAAATGCAAAAAATTTGTCTTACAGAATGCAAAGGGACATTTCTTCAATGTTGTAGAAGGTTTGTTCTCAAATTCTTTCAACAGCGCCTGAGGTAGTGAACACCTTGTAATGACTGGGTGTTTCTACATAGAGAATTTAACTAAAGTCAACAAACACCACCTGTATTTAGCCTTGTTTTGGCAGCCCTTTTCAAGTCTATCACATTGCAATAACAAAGTCCTCTTAGCTCAGAAATTTCATTTTTACAAAATACTATACACCATTGATAAGGTGACAAATGTGCACTTACTGTACCTGCCTTGTGACTAGTTAACCCTATGAGTTACAACGTTTCCAAACGAGTGAAATCAAAAAACAGCCATTGATAATAATCAAAACATGCAGTTTAGAACTTGCTTAAAACATAGATAAACACATTTCTTTCCAGAGACACTTTAGTTCTGTCTGCAGTATAAACAGTGATATCAGATTACAACAGATTCAGCTTGTTGTAATAGTATGCTGTTTTTTAACCATTTTAAAGTTGGGATGAAATGGAAATAGCTATCATATTTTCCTCCCATTATGATGTCTAAGTGAAACATCCTCTTTAGACAAGAAAAAAGGTGTGACTTGATTTTGTGCAACATTTATTGGATCATGAAATCATTGTCATTGGTTAATTGCTTCTATCTATCTATCTATCTATCTATCTATCTATCTATCTATCTATCTATCTATCTATCTATCTATCATCAGAAAAGAAATGCTGTTGCGAAAAGAAGACATTGTTTTTGATCAAAGATTACGAGGGCACAAGAATTTTAAAAATATGATGTGCATGGATAAATCATTCAATAAAAAATAAGAATGATCACTTTTGATTTCATGGTGACATTAAAACAGTAGTCGACACTCAAATTACACAGACATCAAACAAATTTCAGAGCCACAGTGTTCAATGAGTTATTTGTACTGAACAGCATTCAAAAATCCTTGGCATTTACTCTCATAGAGCTTTGGCATCATATCCCTCAGTGAAGAAAATAATCATGGGAAAAGAAATTAGATCGAATTGCACTGATATAATTAATATCCCAATAAGGGGAGGGGTTAGTGTGAGCAGCAGGTACACACTAAGTGTGAATCTGTATTGTGAGAATGACTGGAGTGGCCATGATTAACTGACGTAAATAAGAATAAATGGAACTATCAATAAATAAACAGCACTTCATTTCTCAGGAGTGGAACTGGGGTCACCAGTCCGATCTCAGCGTCTTCACCAATATTTGTCTCACTCTGAAATGAAAGAGCAATGAATAAATTTCCAACGTTTAAAGATGAGAATGGACTTCATAAAAGGCTGTATGTGAGGACATAAATTATGAATGTGCCTCTACCTCAGCCTTACACCTACATTATTTGATTTTCATTATTTATCTCAAACTTGCATATATATTTTTGAAATGAGCGACTGCCTTGGGGACAGATTAAGCGGTTCCTTTTTTATTTTGCCCAACAATTGAAACATATTCATGCGATATCTAATAATTACATCTAATGATTTGGTCATTGCACAGACTGAGGCGATCCATTAAGCGTATATGACGATAAGAAATAAACAAGGGCATTCATTTCAGTGTACAAATCATAAAAGGATGTATCAAAACACTCTTTTTTTTTATGTCAAAGGTCATGAAACAAGGTCTCTTTTATTGTGTGCATGTTTTCCTTTCCATGTGTTGTGGGAAATAGGAGATCTCCCATTTTCTCCTGAATTTCCCTGTCTGTCAGACACTTCCTCGACTTGGCCACACCCAGTCACACTTACCTTCTGACCCAGCAGCATTCTGTTTTTTTACAGCTCGTCAACAGTAAAAGATTGTTTTTGTTGCTATGTTACGGGCGGCTTTCCAACATTTATAAATAGCAGTGAGGCATTTTGTGCAGTTCCTTTCTGTAGAGGAAGAGCAGAAGCAGGGGTTGCTGTAGGTTGAGATGGGCTCTCAGCGGGTGAGTGCACATAGGGGTAATTGTGCATGCAGAACTGCAGAGTTCCCACCAGATACTCCTCTTACACTGCACCACGGTGATGTGATTTTTTTTATAAAAAAACATTTTTTAGTTATTTTTATCTGTTATTTACTTATAAAACAGATAGTTCCAGTCCTTGATTATGATTAATTGAGCAGCATTCAAAGCAGTAGTAAAATATTCTATAAACACACACTTCATAGCATCATAACATAATTACTGATGTACAGAAAACGCTGTGTGTTCTGCTAAATGTTGCAGAAGAACTACATTGCTTGATGGAAGAATTATTAAAATACTCTTGGGGCCAAATTTACTAAATGGGTCAAATTAGGGTGAGAGCGTAATTCCACAAATGAGCTGATGGGAGTGGCAAGTTTTGCACGTGATATACTGCTGATGCACAAATTAAAGAACACAGAAGCAGTCAAGACATTTACAAAATTACCAATGCAATCTACCAAGAGCAGTGCAAATTAGCGCTGGGTCGCAAATAAGCAGAGCTGATGCTCATCAGGTGCGGTTCGACACAGGCGCAACTTGTTACATGTAATATACGGATAACGTCTTCCTCTGACATTCCAAAGAAATTAATCCGATAATATTTTCTCCCTTCTACCACACGCTCTCTGTTCTGTGTCTCCTCCTAGCAGCAACAATTGCAGCCATGTCGCAAAATGGGTTAAGACATGCTTTTTTGGCGTTAAATAATGGCTCATCAAAACACTCCAAAAATGAGTATATATATAAGAATCTTCTTAAGCCAAAATGTTATGTTCTGTTTGTTTGTAATTAAAATGCAAAAACTCAAGTGTGCTTTTAAGGAATGACTCTATTGACTGCTATTGTTCCTAATAAGCACTTTGAGTAGCGAGGGAGATGTCCTGGCCAAATGCTTTAAGGATTTTGTTCCCTGTATTTTTTGCTAAATCGTTTCTCTGTAGTGTTCCCGGTTAGCTTCTGTTCATCTTTGTGTCCCTATTCATCAGCTTTGGCCACGCTAGAATGGCTTTGCACCCCAGGCAGTTCAGATATATGCAGACAGTGGTTTTGTTACTGTTTATCAGTCCAGAGCTTAGCAGTCCTTTCCAAATGAGAGCCTCATACACGGCAGGGTCCCACCACCACTGAAATTACGTCTCCTGCAACCAATCCCTCCATCTCAGAGTGGTCCATTGTTCTGAGAAAATGAACGTCTAGAAATTAATAGTTTCACTTTGACTGAAACAGATTACAAAGTCCTGTCCTTTTCCTTGATTCTTTTCTGTCCTTTTATTAAGTGAACTTATGTCTTCAACCAGAAGCACCGGCCCAGGAAGAGTTTAACAATGTGAAACATTTCTAGCGTATCTTCCAGGTTATAGCCAAGCCTTTTAAAAGTATGACAGTAAATCGCCTTCAGCACTTGGGCGTGTAGAATTTTGTTAATGCGTTAAGGAGCTTCAGAGGACAGTGCAGAAATACATAGTTCTGTCATGACACTCTAGATGGTGCAGGCTGATGGATCCTTAAAGGTGCCGTAGAGCGTGTTTTCAAAAGATGTAATATAAGTCTAAGGTGTCCCCTGAATGTGTCTGTGAAGTTTCAGCTCAAAATACCCCATATATATTTTTTTTTATTCATTTTTTTAACTGCCTATTTTGGGGCATCATTAAATATGAGCCGATTCAGGCTACGGCCCCTTTAAATTCTCGTGCTCCCCGCCCCCAGAGCTCGCGCTTGCCTTAAACAGCATAAACAAAGTTCACACAGCTAATATAACCCTCAAAATGGATCTTTACAAAGTGTTCGTCATGCAGCATGTCTAATCGCGTAAGTATTGTATTTATTTGGATGTTTACATTTGATTCTGAATGAGTTTGATGGTGCTCCGTGGCTAAAGCTAACATTACACACTGTTGGAGAGATTTATAAAGAATGAAGTTGTGTTTATGAATTATACAGACTGCAAGTGTTTAAAAAATGAAAATAACGATAGTCTTGTCTCCGTGAATACCGTAAGAAACGATGGTAACTTTAACCACATTTAACAGTACATTAGCAACATGCTAACGAAACATTTAGAAAGACAATTTACAAATATCACTAAAAATATCATGGATCATGTCAGTTATTATTGCTCCATCTGCCATTTTTCGCTATTGTCTTTGCTTGCATACCTAGTCTGATGATTCAGCTGTGCACAGATCCAGACATTAATACTGGCTGCCCTTGTGTAATGCCTTGAACATGAGCTGGCATATGTAAATATTGGGGGCGTACATATTAATGATCCCGACTGTTACGTAACAGTCGGTGTTATGTTGAGATTCGCCTGTTCTTCGGAGGTCTTTTAAACAAATGAGATTTACATGAGGAGGAAACAATGGTGTTTGAGACTCACTGTATGTCATTGTACTGAACTCTTGTTATTCAACTATGCCAAGGTAAATTAAATTTTTTATTCTAGGGCACCTTTAACGCAAGCTGATGATAATTACAGCCTTAACTACTTGCCATAAGCTGATTGGTCTATGTCACTTCTGCAGCCAATGAGCTTGTTGCTCACACATTTAAATGTCTGGTTACTTTCACTATTAGCAGTTTTCAGTGCACTTGAGAGTTCCTCTAAAACCCGCCACCTTCCCCAGCTCCACCTGTATAGATCTGCTATTGGTCATTGATATATGCTATTTGTGCAGCAGCACTTTGTCTTACTCGCAGCAGCATATCGGCGTATGTATTGGCAGTAGCAAGTTCCTGTACTTGTTCTGCAGCAGCAGCAATAATCTACAACAACAGCAATAATCTAGAGCAGCAGCAATTCAGCAGCAGCGTAGCAGATCTATTCCGCCAAGACCAAATACATTAACGTTCTCTTACCATTACCATGACCATGCTAAATTTCTTCTGAGAGTTGTCATGATAGAAATACTTTTATATAAAAGCCTTACAACATTCAGTTAATTTTTGTGGAAGCGGGGCTATTAAGACCTGTTGTTATGTGATTCCAGCACAACACCTGCATTAGCAGAGATCAACGTTGAGATTAAATAGCACTGCATATCTTGACATTCCTGTAATTCTTCACATTTGTTTAAAAATGATGAAAGAACATGAATGTGAATGATTTGCTCCAGAACTACGAACATATGCTTTACCCTAATGAAAATTGCTATAGGCCTATTGATTTTATCTGGCTGCGATAATGTTTTTCCTGGGAATCAGACTCGTGACCATTTTCCTTTCGACGCGCATTCTCAAATCTGTACAAAGCTTTGATCAAGTGTCCAGATTTGCATTTCCTGAAGAGAATGTGGTTTGAAGTCTGTTAATGAAATGTTTTATCAGAGATGCTTTTTCATTGCTGTGACACTGAGCATTTTTGTTGTTTACCTGTACATACGATTTTACCCAGTAACTTTGCAGTGTAAATGCCCGTGCACACCAAGAACAATAACTTAAAGATAAATATAATGATAACTATATTAGCGTCAACACCAGCAGACAATATCGTTCTATTCATTCTAAGCGCACGTTCCAGTTATGTCGTTTGGCATTTTAAATGCACAAGCTCTTTAAAGCAGGATGGATTCTGATTGGCTTTCAGTGGTTTTTATTGTTCATCAATTGGAAAAAAACATTCTGAAAGTGATTCCAACAATATCGTTCCTCTGTGCCGTTATCGTTATAGTTGTGGTGTGGATGCTATTCTTTCATATTTGAATGGTTTTTAGAAGTATAGATGTGACCCTGGACCAAAAAACCAGTCATAAGGGTCAATTTTTAAAAAAATTGATTTATACATCTGCTGAAGCTGAATAAATAAGCTTTCCATTGATGTATGGTCGAGATACAACTATTTGAAAATCTGGAATCTGAGGGTGCAAAAAAATCAAAATATTGAGAAAATCGCCTTTTAAAGTTCTCCAAATAAAGTTCTTAGCAAAGCATATCCACTCACAAAAATACATTTTTTACATATTTACGGTAGGACTTTTTCAAAATATCTTCATGGAACATGATGTTTACTTAATATCCAAATGATTTTTGGCATAAAAGAAAAATCTATAATTTTGACCCATACAATGTATTGTTGCCTATTGCTACAAATTTACCCGTGTGACTTATGACTGGTTTTGTGGTACAGGGTCACATACAGTATGTGTCTTTGTTTTTACAGTTATCGCCCCTTTGTGTGAACAGGCCTAAAAGTTGTTAAAATATTTAAACATATGGAAGGGAAACAAGACCAATCACAATTCATTATGCAAATAGATGTAAGAAAGCAGACAAGCTGCAATTCAGTATGCAAATATCAAAATTATCTCACCACTGTCAGTTATTTTTTAAGTTGTGCTATATCTCAAAATGTTATGCTCTAGTGACATCATGATACCCATTTATACACTCTTTGTTACTTTGTATATTTATGGTGCATGATGTTTTACATTATAACATTTCAAATTAGTTTTAGTATTTCCAACGTCAAGGATTTCTAAAATGTCAAATCCAAAGAACTTACTTGTGGTAGAGAATGTGCTGAACTCAGAGATATTATCTCAGAAGTTCATGTCGTTTGTTTTAGAATAGAATGTTCATAACAAATATTTTGTTGACATGTCACAAGACATGGATCATTAAGAAGACAATGACAGAGCATAATGAAACTGGCCTTAGTGTTTAACATTCGATTTGTGTACCATGACAGTGATATCAAAGGCATGGAAAGGACTGTTCTATTCACAGATTCTCATGCACCATAATTTAGCAATTAGATTAACACTATCACTTTAATTAAAAGAGCATTAAACATTGAAGTCTCTATGAAAACCTGAAGGCAATGCCAGTTCTTTTTTAAATAGTTTTTATTGTTGTAATTTTGTTCACATACATGGCAACCAGATCCATTGGGTGTAAAATCCAACTGAGGCCCTGTTTACACCTGGTATTAAGATGTGTTCTGGTCGATCGGATCACAAGTGGACGACACTAAATACAGGTGTAAACAGGGTCTAAAATGTTTGAGTTTGTCCACTTTAGATCACTTCCAGAGATAGTCGGAAACGCATTGGACCGGATTGTTTTCGTAGAGTAGACGCTCATGTGATTGAATGTGTTCGAACAGCCAGAAAAGACTGCCTACTCTCCGCCTGCTGACCTAGTGCGTATATATATATGCTTTCACTCATGCTGATTGGGTAGATATGTTGATTACTGATCGCTGACAGCTGGCTGAAATGACGTGATGATTAGTCAGATTATTTGAATGTTGCTCCTCCCGAATTTTGTTAATAAAACATAATTTTGTTTGGCGTGGTCTTGCGGCTTTCAGAGCAGAAACTAAAGAACATGTGCCTATGTGTTTGCGAAAGCATATGCATTTCCTTCATCTCCAATCACATTCATATGTAAATTGTGTGAGCTTATTTCATCCATTAGATCGAAAGATTTGAAAAAGCCCATACATTTACCTGCCCATAGACTCTCCCCTCGAAGAAATCAGAACAGAAGTGGTCAAAAGTGGACAAAAGAGACAGATTAAAACACCAAGTGTAAACAGGAATGTGCCTCCCTCGTCTACTTGTGATCAGATCGACCAAAATGCATCTTAATACCTAGGCCCAGTTGTTCAAAAAGTTTAATCTCGATCAGAATGATCTGGATTTGGAAATCCCATGTTTTGCTATCCAGGATAAGGTAATCCATCTTACTTTTGTGGCAGTTTTTCAAAGAAAAATTGGATTAGATTACCCTGATCCAGATACACACTTTTTCAGATTACCAAATCTGGAATACTAGTGCTCTACGGAGTCCTGATGGAAAAAAATATGAGATGGGGAAAAACAAAATTTCGATGTTTTTTTGTTTTCTCAAAAAAGTTTCGCTACGTTCACCCAAGAAACTGCATTCGCTCACAAATAATTTTTGACTGATTCATCTCTTATGATTGTGCCAATGTAGTTTACAAACAGTCATATGAAATTTAATATTTTTGTTTAATATTTACAGCTGTTTGGTATGGAAGCCCGTTTTCCGCCACTAAATGAAAAATATAAAACAGTAATTGCGACTTTTTATCTCAGAATTCTGACTTTTTTCTCACAATTATAAATCACAGTTATAAAGTCAGAATTGCGAGATATAAACTCGCAATTGCGTTATATAAAGTCAGAATTCTGACTTTTTTTCTCACAATTCTGACTTTTTCTCACAATTACGAGTAATAAAGTCAGAAATCTGAGATATAAAAATGCAATTGCGTGATAGCCTATAAAGTCACAATTCTGACTTTTTTTCAACTTCATTTTGCGAGTTTATATCTCAGAATTGTGACTTTATATCATGCAATTGCAAGTTTATATCTCAGAATTGTGACTTTATAACTCGTAGTTGTGAGGAAAAAAAGTCAGATTTGTGAGATATAAACTTGCAATTGCAAGATAAAAAGTCAGAATTTTGAGATAAAAAGTCGCAATTACTGTTTTTATTTTTTATTTAGTAGCGGAAACGGGCTTCCATAGTTTGGGGATTATTTTATGGTGCTAAAATCTCTTTTTTACGTTACTTTAGGCTATAGCGAAAGGCTTAATTGGTAGCCTAATAATGTCTGCTTCTAATTTAACGGTTAAACTAATCAAGAGCAAAATAAAAAAAAATGTGTTTGTATATTATATGATACAAATATATATATATATTTTTTTAAGTTTTATTAAATTTTTGTTCCTGAAATCCACCCTTCTGCTAGGATCAGTATAATCCTGATTTTTTTTTTTTTTTTTTTNTTTTGGATCAAAGGTATCCCGATCTTACAAAGAAAAGAAAAAAAATGAACACAAACTGATCAAAACCAAGATTGGATTTTGTGATCTAATCTGATTTCAGAATCCCTTTTTTCTTTTGAACAACCCACTTTCAAGATTTGATCCAATCCAATAGCCAAAATCCAATCAGATTACTTTTGAACAACAGGCTGCAGGTGTAAACAGGTCCTGAAATACATGTGGAAGTCCTTAGTATAAAAAATAACCTTGTAAATTAGGTATATCTTACAGCTAAGCAAACCTGAGCCCTGCATGCAATGGTGTTGTGTAACCACACACAAGCACTTTCACATAGACAGACACATCAAAAATGCACACATACACTTAGTGTGCTTAATGGTCCTATTTAAAATTGACATAGTCAAAATGCATACAGTGGCCCCAACACATTTGGCCATGTTTTAAAAAGTAACAGTGTCACTGCATTAGCTATCAAAATATCTAAAATATCAAAAGTATTTCAACCATTTTTTTCTGCTCCTCTTTTGGAACATAATGTGATGAACTGCATCTGTGGTTTCCTGAAGTTAACTTTGAGAAATGACATGCCATGCACTTGGTGTTTTGTATGGTTAAGTGTCTAAAACTTTTTGGGGTCACTGTAGGTCAAAAAAAACATGTAAAACATACAGCAGTACAATTATGGTATGAACTTATTTCCATTTTGAGGTTACCTATGTAAAATGTGCCTTATATGATTAAGAAAAAATATTAAAAGTAGCTAATCGTTTAGGATTTATGAAGTATTTTTCTATAACAGTAGCAGATCACTGTGTGCAGGATGTGCTGAACCGTTTACCCTGGCCTTGAACAAGAACAGGATGTGTGATGAGGTCTGAGCAAGGCTGCCCTACATAAAAGGAGAACAATGACAATTACCAACAGTGCTGATCTAAATACATGTACTGTGCATTAGTCCCACCTATACAAGAGACTTCCGATATAATTGTCACTTTGTCTAGGGAGGAGTCACATTGGAAAATACCATGGTTGACAGTACTTGGCCCCTCCTCCTAGATAAATACCACACATACCATTACATACAACATTTGAATGATGTCTTTTCAGACTTGTGACAATAGCACTCAGTTGATCAATTTTACAAAAAAAGTTTGTATCAGCTATATGGTACTTCCATATTCTGCAATAAAGGATTAGGGATTCTAAATTTTAGGCTGGAATATTAAAAGAATTATAATCATCTGCTGCATAAATGGTCATAAAAGCTAGTGACCGGAACGTTCACTTCATCCAGCCTGCTGTCTAGATAGAATACGTTCCAACATCTCTTAGCAAATAGTCTGTCCAGCTTTCCATAAACCATCTGCCAACAGTCTGTATCTACAGTTCATCAAAGTCAGGAATTTTCTGGAGAGTGTTATCAAGTTTTACTGTGGAAAAAACCTGCTCCTTAAAATAAGGCATAATGTGTCTTTCATTGTTTACTTATAAGGAAATTATGATTAAAAAAACCCCCAAAAAACATGTATTTGCAATCTTTAGTCACACTTAAGCTCTTTTCCAAAACATAGTGAGCTGCTTCATACTGACTACATATGCAGCTGCTTCCAAGGCAGCATCCTTACTGTCATGGAACCTCATAAATGACTTCGATAAGGACTACAATGATTCGTCAAGCACATATACACATCTTTGTGGTAGTTTTATCCCTGGTTTCACAATGTTTGAGCTATTTTAACTGAAAGCAACTTGCACTATCTTAAAATATGTCAGTGCCATTGTTTTGTCTTAAGATGCACACCAGTAATGTTTTTTTCTAGGGCATGTTTATAAAAGCTACGTAAATGTCCTAAATGAACTAAGGCCTAATCTTGGCCCTGTCTGTGAAACCAGGCCTTAGATCTTATATAGCAGTTTGTTAGCAGCGGCCAAGGCTCATTGATGCAGGTGCGGAGCGAAGGCTGGCTCGTGTGGCCCGATCCAACAGACAAGCCACTATAGCTCAAATTGCTCAAGAAGTTAATGCTGGTTTGGATAGCAAGGTGTCAGAATACACAGTGCATCACAGTTTGTTGCGTATGGGGCTGCATAGCCGCAGACCAGTCAGGGTGCCCATGCTGACCACTGAAAGTGCCAACAGTGGGCACGTGAGCATCAGAACTGGACCATGGATCAACGGATGAAGGTCTGATGAATCATGTTTTCTTTTACATCACGTGGATGGCCGAGTGCGTGTGCGTCACTTACCTGGGGAACACATGACACCAGGATGCACTATGGGAAGAAGGCAAGCCGGCGGAGGCAGTGTGATGCTTTGGGCAATGTTCTGCTGGGAACAATGTTCTGCTGGGAAACCTTGGGTCCTGCCATCCATGTGGATGTTACTTTGACACGTACCACCTACCTAAGCAATGTTGCAGACCATGGACACCCTTTCATGGAAACGGTATTCCCTGGTGTCTGTGGCCTCTTTCAGCAGGATAATGCGCCCTGCCACAAAGCAGAAATGGTTCAGGAATGGTTTGAGGAGCACAACAACGAGTTTTGACTTGGCCTCCAAATTCCCCAGATCTCAATCCAATCGAGCATCTGTGGGATGTGCTGAACAAACAAGTCCGATCCATGGAGGCCTCATCTTGCAACTTACAGGACTTAAATGGTCTGCTGCTAACATCTTGGTGCTAGATCCCACAGCACACCTTCAGGGGTCTAGTGGAGTCCATGCCTTGATGGGTCAGGGCTGTTTTGGCAGCAAAAGGGGGGGCAAAACAATATTAGGAAGGTGGTCATAATGTTATGCCTGATTGGTGTATATCTTTTAAGCCCACAGAAGTTGCAAATGTAATGTTTGAGGTTTGGCTGGGTTTAACTTATTTTGTTAAACAAAATTTGAATGTCTGTTTTGTTTTGTTTAATCACAGAACACTTTACTCATAAATAAAAACTGACATCCTAAAAACCAATGGAAACCATGGCTCAAAAATGCCAATTCTCTTCCAGATTTTTGGATTTTGGACTGCAAACTGAACAAATCTATTGATTTCAATAGATCAACAAAGTAATGTAAGCATAAAAATACACACCATACACAAAGTCTGGGTGAAATAAACCATTTCATATTATACTGAGCTATTTCAACACAGTCTCATGGCAATTCGTAACTAGTTTAAGTTTTGCAGAATTTGTGGTTAATTTGTTCATGCATTTTCATACAATCTGCTGAAGCCCCACTGACAGTTAGGTTTAGGGTGGACCTTCATGCTTTTTCCTAAAAATCTAATTTTTTTTTGGACGAATCACATCAGACAAATTCTTATAAAACCACCACCTACTTTGGGTTTCCCATGAGATCGGGTAGACTTGTATAGAATTTTATAGTAATGAGATAAAACTTACGTAAAAGTGTTGGTTTTGCACCTGAAAATTTTACATATTGATACCTATGTATTAACAATTCGTCCAGGCTGGCATGTTATATGTGATGCTGCTTTAGGATTTAGCTAAAAGGTTTTGGCTCGCTAGAGTTCTGAAAGAAACCGTCTTGGACAATCTTTAGGTAGACATAAGTCATTTAAGTGAATGTCCTGATTGCATATAGCCTTTTGACCCTGCAGACAAGCATGTCAAGTTCTTTATGGAGACCAATCTAAACAATCAGAACATCCTGATCTCCTGTCCTTTTACAGTGTCGTTGTATCTGCATTTTATATGTCTTCCCTTTAAACCCTGTTAACCCCAGGCACACCCAAAGCCAGGGGTCATGTGTGTGTGTCAGTGACCATTCTGATTGTAAGTATGGTGGGAGCAGCAGGGAGGAAGAGCTTTATAGGTGGACAGGAAGTGAGTTGTAATGAAGCTGGAGCCATGCTAGATCTGAACCAGCACTGGGAAACTGGCAGGTCATAATGATGCATTGTGCTTTTCATATTATTAATTACTATATTCTATTATTAAACAGGGATGTGTTGGATAAAACATAACCCTGTCATCGACCGGCTTTGTTTATCTTTATATTCTTTGTGTAAGCAGTGTTCTCAGGCTGGCATGTAAGGTCGTGCTGCATGCAAGAGTTTATAAAAGACCATCTTGAAGATTCAGCGTATTTGGTGGGAAGGTTCTGAGCAATTGCTACATTGAACAGTTTATCTGATTATGACTCACCGAAAGTGCAAAGCTTCTCTGGACACTGTGTCCTGAAACACACATATATCCTGAAACTGATGCAAATTGGCTATCTACAAAAATATTAATAGTGTTTTGTGCATAATGTAAACAAATTTTATTTTGATAAAATTTGTTTAGTACCCACAGTGTGTTATAAAGAGGGCATCTTTGGGCGTTAGGAAGAACATTTTCGCTTCCTCTTTGCAACTGCTGACAGCTCATATCAGGTCTCATATCTGGGTTCTACTCAGAGGTGATTTGGTGATTTATATTATTCTTTTTTTTCTTCTTT
This sequence comes from Anabarilius grahami, assembly GCA_003731715.1. Lineage (NCBI taxonomy): Eukaryota > Metazoa > Chordata > Actinopteri > Cypriniformes > Xenocyprididae > Anabarilius > Anabarilius grahami. Next base: position 5,700,413 of record RJVU01018281.1, read on the forward strand.
TTTTTAGAATTATGCTGACAATATAATTTGTAATTGAATGCATTAAAACAAAGTATTTTCAATAGTTATCTCAGACTAATCTCTAGATTCGATCTCAAGACCAAAGTTTAGTTACATCCTGCTATGCGTGCAACATTAGGTGTGCTGATGAAAGCATGTGGTCATGTGGTCTGGTCTTTTACAAACCCACTAGCACTTCACATTGCACAAGAGGAAACAACTGGAAACACTATAAAACCTAATAAAAGACAAGCAGCCGCATGATAAATACTGATACAAATGACAAAAGAATAATAAGAAATAAGTGAGGGATAACAAAATGAGCAATAAATTGATAGTAATTATCAGAAAGAGTCAGAAGACATAAATGCATTTAAATGTTCACAGTGTATAAATTCCCCTCTTGTGGCTTCAGAATTGTATGCAATTCAGTTTTTTGTTTTTCTTTTTTTAGTTATTACGAGTTATTTTGTATGGAACCCCTAAAGAAACACAGTGATGTGGAAAAAATAAATAAATGTGATAATGCAAAACTGGTGATAGAAATGATGAGATTGCAGGAAAAACTAATGGTTTCTCTCTCAAGATTTTCACAAAGCTTTGTTTGTCTTCTCATGTTTTTTTAAGTTTCATTGATAATCCAAACACTCTTCAGATGGTGATCACAAGCTAATTTTCCTCTCAGAGGAAAAATGTGTCTTGATTTAGATAATTTTGCAAAGGGAAGGATATTCCTGGCAATGCTCAGAATTTATCTGCAAAATATCTGAAGACCAAGTCATGCCAGTGAAAGAAAGATCAGAACATGCCTGGAGTGTTTAATGTCTTCCCTAAGCTTTCGATATTAATTTCTTAAATAATTTGTGCTTCAGAAAATCAACAACTATATTTCATAGAACTAGATGTGTGCATTATAAACATGTATGTCAAACTTTACAGTTCTAATAACATTCTCCAGGTTACACAACACAGCGAATACAACTAGGCTTAATGCTTCAAGCTGTGGAAAGATTTATGTTCCGTTTAAGCAAGCTGATTTAATGATAACTTTCCATTTGTGTTGAGTTTTACAAGAGCAGACGTTGTGTATATTGTATATGTCTGAAAAGCTTGGAAGGTTATCTTGTGAATATGCCTTCATCTACTTTATTCCAGAAATGTTCAAAATGTGATTTCCATAACTGTAATTTCAACTACAGAAGGCTATTAAACCCATAAATTATACATAATACATTTGAGATTTGACATTGGAAATAACATTTTGCATGATTTTTCTGAAAAAAATTATAAAAATAAAATTCTGTGATTCGCTGTTAGTACACTCTAAAAAATGCTGGGTTAAAAACAACCCAAGTTGGGTTGAAAATGGACAAACCCAGCGATTGGGTTGTTTTGACCCAGCAGTTGGGTTAAATGTTTGCCCAACCTGCTGGGTAGTTTTATTTAACCCAACAATTGTTTACGAATTACTATAGGTCTGGCTTAAAATGAACCCAAAATTGGTTGGAAATTCAAAATCAGACTCATAATTACTAGAGGCAACAATAATAATCAAAAAGATGAGCATTTATTAATAAGCAATTTAATAAATGTTTATTGTTTAAATATTATTCAAAAAAAATATTAATAAATGTTTGTTTATTAAACATATTAATAAATGTTAATTTCCAACATATTTTGGGTTCATTTTAAGCAAGAAATACAGTAATTTTTAAACAATATTTGGGTTAAATAAAACTACCCAGCAGGTTGGGCAAACATTTAACCCAGCCGCTGGGTTAAAACAACCCAATCGCTGGGTTTGTCCATTTTCAACCCAACTTGGGTTGTTTTTAACCCAGCATTTTTTAGAGTGTAGACACATTTAAAAAGTATTTAAAAAGTATCAAACTACTGACAGTGTGAAAAGTGTGTAAACACCCATTATTTCAGTAGATTTGTACTAATGACACATTAGAATGAAAGTAGCCTACGCTTCAGTTTATACACTCTAAATACTGCTGGGTTAAATATGGACAAAACCAGGGATTGGGTTGTTTTCACCCAGCCATTTTTTTCAACCAATTTTGGATTTATTTTTTTAGCCAGCANTGGGTTAAAACAACCCAATCGCTGGGTTTGTCCATTTTCAACCCAACTTGGGTTGTTTTTAACCCAGCATTTTTTAGAGTGTAGACACATTTAAAAAGTATTTAAAAAGTATCAAACTACTGACAGTGTGAAAAGTGTGTAAACACCCATTATTTCAGTAGATTTGTACTAATGACACATTAGAATGAAAGTAGCCTACGCTTCAGTTTATATAATGCTCACTCTTCAGTCTCTCATACAGTAATGCTTGGGATTTCATAGGCCCAAGTATAATGTGAATGTGGGTCAGCATTTTGCCGCACATTGCCATGGGACAACATAGGCACAGTCCAATCATAGACATGTTTCTGTTATAGACACACATCGCCTGTCAGTGATAAAAGGTGGCATATCAGGCATATCTGGAGGCAGGCTTCAGTTTGGGAAAAAATTGAAGTCACCGTTCATTAGAGATATCAGCAGGTCAGACCTCTAGAAGTTGTAATAGCCCCGCTGCCATTTTCATACCATTAGATAAAGCACATATCTAGGTGTCATTACAGGGTCTACAGGATATTTATATGAAACCAGTGACTGAATATTGACTGAGAATGTCTTGTCTAAATGATGGCATTAGCAGAGTTAGGATGAGCTCATTGGTTTGGATAATTAGAAATACAGCGCAGGAGAAGTTCTGTGACGTTTCACCAATGGACATAAGCTCACAAAGCTCTACGTTTTTCTATAACAAATGTTGGACTTTAGCACTGTAGACTTCTAACTCGCCTAAACAAGTTAATCCTGGATTGGATTTCTGACAGAATTCAGGAGAAGATTTATTACCACAAGGTTTTTTTTTTTTACGGTGCAATAGAGCAGTGTTTCTCAACCTTTTTTTGTCCTCTGTTCCCTCACAGGCCTTTCATTAACACTCAAGCCCTTTACATGGTTTAATTGTCCTTTCGTGCCTTAAAAAGGAACTGAAAGCATTGTTTATTGATTACAAAAAATCATGAAATTATAATTCATTTTAAAACAAGCGTTAAAGCAAATATCTAATCAGCCAATCATATGTCAGCAAGTCAATGTATTTAGGCATGTAGGCATAGTCTAGACGATCTGCTGAAGTTCAAACTGAGCATCAGAACAGGGAAGTAAGGTGGTTTAAGTGACTTTGAACATGACATGGTTGTTGGTGCCAGACGGGCTGGTCTGAGTGTTTCAGAAATTACGGATCTACTAATATTTTCATGGACAACCATCTCTAGTGTTTACAGAGAATGGTCCAAATAAAAGAAAAGAAAATATCTGTAGGGGAAATGCCTTGTTGATGCCAGAGTTCAGAGGAGAATAACTAGACTGGTTCGAGCTGATAGAAAGACAATAGTAACTCAAATAACCACTCGTTACAACCGAGGTATGTGGAAGAGCATCTCTGAACACACAACACGTCGAACCTTGAAGCAGATGGGCTACAGCAACAGAAGACCACACCGGTGCCACTCTTGTCAGCTAAGAACAATTCGCACAATACAACCTGGCTCACCAAAATTGGACAATAGAAGATTGGAAAAACATTGCCTGGTCTGATGAGTCTCGATATTTGCTGCATAAGATGGTAGGGTCAGAATTTGGCGTAAACAACATGAAAGCATGGATCCATTCTGCCTTGAATCAATGGTTCAGGCTGCTGGTGGTGTAATGTTGTTGAGGAATTTTTCCTGGCACACTTTTAGGCCCCTTAGTATCAATTGAGCATTGTTTAAACGCCACAACCTACAGTCTACCTGAATATTGTTGCTGACCATGTCCATCCCTTCATGACCACAGTGTACCTATCTTCTGATGGCAACTTCCAGCAGGATAACGCACCATGTCACAAAGCTCAAATCATTTCGAACTGGTATCTTGAACATGACAATGAATTCACTATAGTCAAATGGCCTCCACAGTCACCAGGTCTTAATCCAATGGAGCACCTTTTGGATGTGGTGAAACTGAAAATTCAGATTTGTCGATTGCATGGATGTGCAACTACGTGACGCTATCATGTCAATTCGGACCAAAACCTCTGAGGAATGTTTCCAGCACCTCATTGAATCTATGTCATGAAGAATTAAGGCAGTTTTGAAGGCAAAAGGGGGTCCAACCTGGTGCTAGCAAGGTGTACCTAATAAAGTGGCTGGTACACACATAAATATATATATCATGTGACAGTGAAGACATTGAAGAGTAATGACTGGGGAAAAAACATGCAGTCTCAGGCGAATGTGTCAAATGGTTGCAGAGAACACACAATGAAGAAGATAAGATTTAGAAAGTCTTTAATAATCCACACAAGCAAAACTAAGACAGGCAAACAAAAACAACTGTAGCGATTTAACTCAAAAGGGGAAATATTAATAATGATTCATAACTCAATATGATTTATCAATTATGATTAATTATGAATATGTAAATCGGTTAATCAGATTTACTGGATATAGCTACATTAATCTTAATATTACAATCAATTAACCTGTTGTCCAGGGAACACTTAGTGTTGATTGTTTAATAATTCTAAGAAATGTTCATTTCCAGGTTATGGAAAAATAACCTTCTTATCGCACCGTGCTACTTAGAGCATAGGTTCGGGTCTATATCACTTAAGAGGCAATTCATTAGCAGATGGAGTCAGAACCAAACATGTATTGTGCACAATCTTTATTAACTAACTCACAAACACATAACTAAACTAGCAAACACATAACATAACATAACATAACATAACATAACATAACATAACATAACGGGTCACACACATATGTAGGTCAGAATGAGTAATGATAGAGTTGAACCGGAAGAGGTACTGTTACTAGAGCTATAGGAAAGTCAAAGACACTCTGGAAAGGACTCATCCGTTTCTTTTAGCAATAACAAAGGTGAGTCTTACAAATCAATACTAAATCGCTGTTTAGCATTAAAATGTACGATACTTGCAAGATACCTTTAGGCTGAGGAGCGTCGGATCTGCAGGTTGAGGATAAATCTTGAGGTTATCTCTGAAGTGGTTGCCAGTCTGTTGGGTGATGAGCACATGGCTGGGTGTTGTAGGCCGGGGGCCTACCAGCCTTGCGGCCGGGCCTAGAGAGGCCGGCTGCAAGGAGACCTGTTCGGTGGTCCAGAAGCAAGGAAGAAGAAGGGAGTGGCACTGTTCGCTGGTTTTTAACCTCTGGTCAAAGTCCAACCTCTTAGGAATGATGGGGGCCAATGAAGATGTTGTATTTCCGGGTGACACACACCCCCTTGTCAGGGTTTTTATGACCAAGTAAGATTAAACTGGCTGAGCTTTGAAGAGGAACTATTAAAGCTTCTCGTAATACTTATGTCTTGTGCAGGTATGGACATACCGCATACACAAGCATTTAAATCTGCTCGATACGAACGCATAGACACCAAACATGGCATAATTGAAGTTACCTTGCAGGTCATAACATTTAAAAATCATAAAACATGTAAATACAATGAGTACAATACAACAACAGTAATAATGGATACCATTTCCTGGGAATATGTATGTAGAGAATAGTCTGTCTATAAATTAATGCAGTAACGTCTGTGTTCTGTGTGGAAAATGCAGGGAAGATGCAGATTTTTGTGTGTCTCTTTTCTGCTCTCCATGCGGCATTTATTGGTGCAATAAAATTTGTAACTGAGAACTTCTCGGGGGATGGAAGCCAGGCACCAGAGTGAGCTTAAAACTATTGGTTAACTAACAAATAATTGTGTCTGATTTGTCTCAATCGTTACACAACTCTAGCATTAACGAGACCAGACAAACTAAAGGCGAGAGCACAGCACAAAGGAAAAAGGATACTGAATATACACAAACTAGAAGTCCATGAAAATGAAACTAAGACAAAAATAACTGAATATATGTTACATTACACCCCCTCCCAGAAGGTGCGGCTGGGCAGGGCCAACAAGACTGAGGAAGATGATACACATTCTGGCAAGATCAAGGGACAGAAGGAATTCATCTCTTCACACTCACACAAACTGTGCATTAAGTCCAGTCGGTACTCACTCTCAGTGGTGGGTGGACGGGGCTCCCTTCTATTCCCTCGTATTCCTCAAGGATTCCTACAGCGATGGATGGTGACGCCGGCTCACACCCCTGGTCAGACTCTCCAAGGTGCTTCGGCTCCAGGGCGATGGTAGGGTAGACACTGTCCTCCCTTCCTTGGGCATTAACTCACACATTGCGGCAGGTGGAAGCTTCCAGTCTGTGGGGGGGCTCTGGCATAGTATCTGTCGATCGGGGTGGTCTGGGCTATGGGTCAGTCTTGGGGGTAGACAATCTCCAGACACCTCATGATAGCCTCCCTCCAGCTAAGTCCTTTGGTGTCTGGGAGGTTTGTATCGGATAGCCCCTATCCGATACAAACATTTTAGCATCTCGTCATTATATGGGGAACGAACAGCAAGACGGCAGAACTGCAGCATGTACTCTATAAAATGATGGCCGCTTAGGGCCAAAGCAGCAAACTATGCTGCAAAATCCATTTTAGGTCCGGTGTTCTGTCACATACTGTTGCAGAGAACGCACAAAGAAGAAGAAAAGAAGATCAGATTCAGAAAGTCTTTAATAATCCAGATGAGCAAAATCAAGGCAGGCAAACAAACACAACTCTAGCATTAACAAGACTGGACAAACTGAAGGGGAACACACATGAACTTGTATACAAAAGATAATGAGATGATTACAGATTACAGTTACTATGACAGCTAAAGACTGGCAGGAACTAGCGCAAATGGAAAAAAAAAATAGTAGAAACAAGCTAGAAGTCCATGAAAATGAAACTAAGACAAGAATAACTGAATATATGTTATAGAATGATTCTTTTAATAACCAGGGCATATGAATGGTCACCTGATTAAAGTCTACATTTTCCATTATGTTATATCATGTAGGCCTCAAAGATATTCCTGTAACTGTAGAATAATTAGCTGAATGTCTCTTCCCAGGTGAGCCAGATAGAGAGAGAGTTGTGGTGTGAAAATTAGGTCATAACATACCACTCATACTTATTTCTTGCTTGGTCATGCCTAATCTAATCTAGTCTAACCCATTTGCGGGTTATGTTAGCATGGGTTTCATTTGATCACAAACTCAAAATACAAGTTCTTAAAAATGTTCTAGAACTCATAAAGTGTGTGCACATTGTAAATATAATTATATGTGAGTCATGTTTTTGAATGTTTTGTAATAACTGCTGTTGGCTTCACCTGTTCTACCTGAGGCATGATTCATAGAGTTCACACCTGTTTTCACTGAATGTTTTCCTTTTTTAGCACTTTCCTTTTAGTTTTTCTGTCTTTTTTTTTTTTTTTTTTGGATGAGGTCCATAATTTAAGCAAGAAAATAAATATTGAATTAAAACTGGTCTCCCAATTAAATGGTAAGCTCTGCCTCCTGAAGCCATTTTCTCAGGAATCCTTAATAAGGAAAATTGATACAAGGCTTTTCAGTGTGCAGTATTTTGTGCCTGCAAAGCCCCCGTTTATGAGCATTGTGTGGCTCTGAGCGCATGATCCATTTAGTTTTGTTGGGAACAAAAGCCTATTGACTTCATCAATAATCTGCAGCAAAAGATGTCTATAATTAATACCATCTCAGCCAGATGCCTCACATCCCAGGTCTCCATTTGTAGCATGACGGAACAACAAAGTCGAACAATTCTATTTGCATCTTTTTGTTACTGAGTGTCATTGATCAAGTTGCTGAATTAGGTTATGGTAATAGCAGGGTGTTTGAGCATTTCATCTGGCAGGTTGAATTAAGCCTTTTAATATTGTTAAAATAAATGAAATGCAATGCAGTTTATCATGAATGTGAATGAAGTGATTTTTCGTGGAACATTTGTATCGATTAGTGAATCAATGTTGTTTAAAGATGGTCATTATAATGGCATTAATAATTCAGAACTGCAGAGTTGACTTGTTTTGTTTAATGTCTCTCTAACTGCTGCTAGAATGACTTATTGTCAAGATGTAACTGTGATATACAATATATTGACATGTAAATTGAAGCAATGAATTGTTACACAATGTATTGTTTAACTGAGATCCTACTGTGTAGTTTGAATGGAGTAAGCAAAGCCTTTAGAATGGTTTAGGGAAAACATTTTATATATAACCCTATTCCAAGGTAAAGAAATGAACTAGTGTTTGAAGCTCTGTCTGGAAACAAGGTCAGTGATATGAAGCATTATGCAGCTGTATCTGTTGTGTCTGCAATGTTATATCTTCCTTTTAATTAATTGTAATGTGTTCTTCCTGTGTCTGTAATATTTCAGTTTAGTACAATGTTGTCTTCAATGTTAAGATGAACCAGATGTCATCTGGCCTTTGTGAAGTGGGAAGAGCTTACACTAAATGGTATGGCTCATGGACTCCTTGCGTACTTGGCAATTAATAGTAAGGCCTAAATACATAGACATGAACATAGACACATAGATCTTCTGTATCTGCTGTGGATGGTGGGTCACATGGTCTCTCTCAGTTTGGTCCATTCTGTTACTCTTTTGCTGTGTTTGAAAAGCTTTGGATTCCTTGCATGTGGTGTTGGTATGAATAACTTTTTCTTTAAACTGTCTACCAAGCATAATTTTAGTGTATAAGAAAACATAAGTAAAACAAAAACTGCTCTCTAAAACAAATATCCTTCAAGTACTTTACAGTTATTACAATGTGGACAACAGTATGGCTCTGTGATGAATTCATTAGTTGATTTATATAATATGTATAATAAATTGATATTATATATATTGATTTTGCTGAATTAGTATACATTTAAATTGACAGGTGCAAAACATTTTGAATTCTAGCTCTTGGTTTGTTTTAGAAATGTTTACAACCTTATTGTATCTCATTACCTTTTAGTAACTTCAGTTTATTTTCTGGTATTTTAGAGCAAATAGTTATTTCTGTTCATTTGTTGGCTTGGATGGATTTGCAGTTATCATTTTGTGTCAGATATGTTGAATTTTGGGGTAAAATCAAACCCAAGGTCATATATTGTATTGACAGCTCATCCATTAAATATCTACCATTTATATTTTGCATAACAAAGTTTTTGTCAGCATTTATTAAAAAACATCCATTATGATGGGCCTTGTGTTGTACAAAGGGGTATGGTTAATATTAGATAAACCCAAATTTCCTTACAAAGCAAGGATAGATAGATTGATAGTTTGAAACAACCAGATTATCCACTGATGTCCTCGTCACTTTAAGTTCGCCAACAAACCTCACCTTGAAGTACAACCAAGCATCAAGTCAAGCCAAATGTATTTGTATAGTGCTTCACAATACACATTGTTTCAATAGAAAGATATTGTCATGTAAACCGCTTTTAGCTTCTTTTTAATAGTAGATTGTAGTGTTGCAAACTAGTTTTTCAGAGGGGTACCTTTACTGCAGTTTAAAGACCCCCTGTGGTGAAAATCAAGTTTTTAATGTTGTTTATATGTCTATGTGGTGTTTTTAATATGTGCAAATTCATGTCAGCACCATTGCTGAGTCTCAAAAATGCTGTTTGAAATTGCCGGTGTTCCTTATGTCACAAACTACCTTGTAACCAACGTGCTGGTGGGCTTTATCATTAACTATGCTCTGAAGAGAAGCCAGGTTATCCTGGTATATTTTTCTTTTGATATGAAAAATATTTAGCAATGTAGTTGAATTATGTTTATTACGATGCTATGATCAACTATGCACGTGTGCCTTTCTCCACTGACGTTCTAAGTTGTTCAAAGCGTTTCTAAGGATAAACACATTATTAGCTTTTTGATAACAGTCAAGCAAAAGGCTAATCATTTTAATAACCGTTATGTGTCCGACGTTGTAAAGAGCGATACATAAAACGCATTACCACTCTGATACATCGACTTTGTAGATGACCCTGTATAATTTCGCTCTTCCTCTTCTTTTTTTGAATCAGTTTCTGGGTCAAACATATTTGCCTGAATAAACCAGTTTTTCTACTTGCCACTGTGCAGAATTTACTACAGTGAAGTTGACCGAGTGGATCTCTGAGCTCGTGTGAGTAAGTGGAGGTGGGGCTAAGTTGCATATTCATGGCTCTGCGTATGAAGAAATTAAGAGCTTTTTTTTCACAGGAAAGACTTTCACAGGATGACTTTTAAGTTATAAAATTATTGACTACAGGGGGACTTTAACTTGTCAGGGGGACTTTAACTTGTCAGGGGGACTTTAACAACATTGACTAACTTTAATCAGCTTTTTGTTTAGAAAACTCCCATTTTAAAATAGCTTCACCCAACACTGAATGTTAAGGCTAATTCACACCGCACAGACAAACGGCAACAAACACCAACAATCCAGTTGGCCGGTGGATTTAAAATTTTATGAAAAATAATAGTCACGTTCACACTGCCTCAACAGACACAGACAAACACTAATTGAACATGTTCATTCAGGTGAAAACAAATCCCAACCAACGCCGACAGGGGTAACACACTGATCCGACAAAACCCAACAAACATGTTTGTTGGCATTTGTCTGTGTGGTGTGAATTGGCCTTTATAGTATAATACACCATTACAGTCACCAGCCACCAAGTTCCTGCTTTCATCACAGGCAAACTCTTATAGAGGACACAATAATCTATTCAAAAACCTAACATGTTGACCTTAACTTTTAAATTGAAAGCACTAGTACTGTGTGATGTGATGCTGTTAGACAATAATTATTGTTCTGCGACAGTAATTATTACTTCTTATTATACAACTAGGAAAAGTCTCTTATTGTAGTTTTTAAATTCTGGGAGAGTGGCTCACTCTTACTGACAAGCTGGCAGGATTTATTTTGACATCAACGTTTTCATAGCATGAATTCCATAATACAGTCACCCAGGCCTCCCCACCTCTTTCCACATTGCCTCTTGATTAATTTCTGTTGCTTTGTTTACCGCAAACTATAAGCACCAATTTGCATGCTTTTAACACCCATACCAACCCAGTGCGTGTGAGCAGAGGATGGCTGCTTCCTCTTTCAAAGGGGCTGAATGGAAATAAGGCATCTTTAAATTTGAGAAACTCTTCAAAACAGTTAAGGCAAGTGGAGAGATGGAGATAACAGCCTTGTGAGATGTGAGCTGTTACATGGAGAGAGAGTGACTTTAAAACCTGAGTCCCTGTCTATTCTGTATCTCTACTACAGCCGACTGTCCTTTTAGCGGCTGATTAGCATTTCAAGCTTCGGTGGGCATGGTGGAGAGGTTCTTGATTTGTTGTTTTTGCTGTTTTCTTTCAATTCTTTGCTTTACATCAGTATGTCTGTGTGTATAGTGAGTGAGTGCATGTGTCCTTAGTCTCTTCCCAGTATAGTTGTACTGAAGCCATCAAATGCTCAATCTTGTTTCGAGATGCATGCTTGAAGGACATTGGGTTCTTACATCTTTTCCTTATTCCTGTCACTGGTGCATATTTCTCAAATATTGACTTTGGAGCAAACTCATCTTATGTTCAGTCGAGTTAATGAATTGAAGTATAGTCCAGGCCACTCTGTTTAAGTCTCTAAATGGATCCTGATTGCCTTAGTGGTGTGAAGTCCATAAAGTGTCTGCGTAATAGCCATTGACTGGTCGACAGAAATATCATCAGGCTAACTTATGCCCCCGCATTTACAGCAACGATAAAATGGTGTGTCATATCACTGACCTTCAATTATCTCTCTCTAAATGTCAAACCATCCAGAGGTGTTCGAGTGCAGCATTTCTCATTGATCTGTATTCAACACCAAACTGAGACTAATCAATCTGAAGAATATATTAAGTCTAATTTCATTTTGGTATCAGTAGTGTTGGCAAAGTTCTAGAACTTGTAGTCCTTAATATGAATATATAGTAAAACATACTACTATGTGCATACTTTTGTACTTTAGATCCATCTCATGAATTTGTGGCATTCACCCAAGTGGACGGTGCTGAATACAGGTGTAACCTTGGTAAAATGCAATAAACACTTCCGGAGTTAGTCAATACACATGCGGTCAAATCCTCAACATGAGTGTTACACTCAAACCATTGCATTTAAAAGGGATAGTTCACCCCAAAATTAAAAATATTTTACTCACCCTCATGTCGTTCCAAAACTGAATTCTTCTGTGAAATATAAAAGATATATTTTGAAAAATGTCACAGCGTTTTTGTTGTTCCAATGTTGGTTCCAATGTTGTTTGGTTCCCAACATTCTTTAAAATATCTTCCATTGTATTCTCCAGATGAAAGATATATAGGGCCCTATTTTAACGATCTAAGTGCATGGTCTAAAGCGCACAGCGCAAGTGCATTTAGGGCGTGTCCGAATCCACTTTTACTAGTTTAAAGAATGGGAAAAATGGTCGGTGCGCCCGGTGCATGGTCTAAAAAAGTAGTATTTATTCTCTTAATGAGTAATGGATGTGTTTTGGGCGTAACGTGCAATAAACCAGTCAGAGTCTCATCTCCCATTCCCTTTAAAAGCCAGTTGCGCTTGCGCTATGGTGGATTCGCTATTTACATGGCGGAATTTGCTAACGGAAAAACTGAACGCTTCTCTAGCTAGGAAACGGATTGTCCAGGCTTGTCCCAGAGATGGTCTGCTCGCGCGCTTTAACCTCGCACACGAGCAGACCATCTACGGGACAAGCAGGATTCCACCAAAGTATTTTTATCTTTATACACAGAGTAATAATCTTTTACATTGTAATCCTTTTATTTTTAATATTTGGCATGTTTGTGTGCTGCTGCGCACCCCTGTGTGTGTAATAAGCAGAGTGTACGCACGTTATGCTCCCGCATATAGGTGCAAATTTCTTACGCACCCTTTAATTAACAAAAATATATATATATTGTGCTATTGACTTTAGACCAGGTTTCAGTTGGTCAATGGCGCAGTCTATTTCAGTTGCCTCAAAATAGCAACGCACCAACAATGCGCCTGAACACACCTCGTTTTTAGACCAGCATGCCCTTGGGTGCACAAATGGGCGCAAATGCATTTGCTATTTAAACAACGTGGCGCAGGACATGAAAATGATAACTGCGTCGGGCTGAAACTAACAAAAAACGCCGGATATATGATAGGGCACATAATGTGAACGGGACACTAGAGAAGTGTATATATTGAAGATTCATTTGAAAGTGTGTGAAGGGTCTTCACATTTAAGTGAGAGCTAAGAAGTGGTGAAAGATTGTTTTAACATATGCTGAAACAAAGTCTGCATTCATCATAAGGACTTACAGCTCAAAAGACTTTAAAGACTGTGTCTCAAGTGTGAGGCAAAAAGACTCCAGGTAGAGGTAATTGGTCTTGCACAGTAACAGGCAATATTATATATATGCACAATATTAAAATTCTGCTCAAGATACAGATCACTTGATAATTATTTTCATATGACTGATAACGAACATATGCTGATATTAAAATTCTATACTGTTTTGACAAAATTAATTAGAAATAAAACACAAACTAAAATCAGTTTTTTTTTAATGATAAGTGAATTTAGGCTTCAAATTATTATAATGTAAAGTATAAAAAATACATATATTTACATATATTTATATATTTGTTTTGAGATTTGGTAAAGATACCATTTAACAGTGTTATTAATGAATTTGTAAAGATCAACTTTGAGTGTTAGATGTGTTAGAAATGAGCATGCACTGCTAAATATCCAATATTGAAACTGATATGTATCGATATATCTCGGATCTTTACATTGAATAAACAGTTATAAAGAATTGTATGTTTGGCCAGAACACAAAAGATGATGTTATGCACAAAAGAAGAGTGTTGGTAACCAAATAGCTTTGCATTGACTTGTAAGAAAACACATTTCTCTTCTTTTACGTTCCACAGAAGAAAGACAGTCGTACAGGTTTAAATTTACATTTAGGTGAGTAAATAATGGCAGAATTTACATTTTTTGTGTGTGAACTATCCCTTTAAGATTAGAAAGCTATGCTGTATGCTTTTAGGCACATTTACATAAGCTCTTGAAAAACTAAATCATCCAGCTAACACCAAGTCAATTCCCTGCTGAGTTAATGTCCCTACCAACTTTACGACTTGTGGGATCAACAAATAGTTTAGAATTTCTTTGTGGGCAGTATCTTGCTAAAATATGTGACAATCAGTGAAAAAATACTAGTACTTTTCTAATCGATTTTTTTATGGTTAGGTTTCATGGTGAGTTTAATGGTTATACTTTTTTCTTTTTCTTTTTTGTTCATAAAAAAACACTTCTTTTTCTGCATTTCACTTCTGTTATTGTTTAGTTTATGCTTAAAAATGGCTTTGTATCCTACAAATATTTTTGGCTCTTATAAGTTGCTTGCAATGTTCCTCATTTCTAAGTCACTATGGATAAAAGTGTCTGCTAAATGAGCAAATGTAAACCACAGAACGCACAGCACAATGACATGTACAGCATACAGAGTATACTGTATACATAGTACACACAAATACAGTGCTTGACAGTATACACAGAATATTATGTGACACAATATGGGCAGTGTGACAGGTGACCAGTACATTCAGAGCAAAGTATATGTTTATGGTTTATGTTCAGTAAGTGATATGTATTTCCTAGTGTATATGTGTGGTGTCACTTACAGATTGTAAATGTTTTGACGTGGAGCTTTCTAGAATGGCATGGTGATTCTGTACAAGGGTTGAATGAAACTTCCCAGTACAATATTGAGATGTTTGTAAGATGAATATATTCTTCATCCAATCGTGCTAAGGAGGATGAGGGTGCCTCTCATTCACTTTATTACTGCAGATGCTATTTTCCAGTGTATTGCTGCCAGTAAATGATAAAAGGTTTGCTGGTGGGGCAGAAGCAGCCCTGTTTAACAACTTTAGCACAGACAACTCTCTTCCATGCAGTTTCATTCATGGCAAGCAAAACAAGCAAATTAAGAAGATAGATAATGCTTACTGGATGTCCAGTTTCAAATTCACCGCAATGCATCTATTAAGTGAATGAATCATTGTCATCTGATTTTTAATCTCGTATTGAATGATTTTTAGAAAACGATTTTTTTTTCTTTTTTTTTTAAATGTAATGGTTGAATGAATCATTCAATGACTCAATCATAACACAACAAAAGACATGTGTCCTGCAAAAGGACCACTGAACAAATCTTTTTTGGTGAGCTGATTCAAAAGATTTGACTCACTTAGATGAATCAAAAGCATCACTTTTACTTGTGCTGCCCTAAAGACTGATTCTTCAAAACCAGTACCATTTAAAATATTGTTTACATGTCAGTTTTTTTTGTTGTGCATCTCCTTATTCATGCGTTTCCTTTTGAAGCACGTTTGAGTCAATGTAACAGTTGGTTTCTATCACAGCTCCATGGGATCCTCCCATACATGACATCACTGAAGTTATATGTGCTGCATTCCAAGGCATCTTCCAATGAAATCTGCTATATTTGTGTTCAGGGGAATGCAGAAGTTGTTAGGGTAGGTACTCTCCATGCCTCTGCCTCTGGGAGTAGTTTACCTTGTTAATCAGGTCGCTTTGGCTCCAGACACTAAAATAGACAGACATCACAACATCTATGCGGCAAGCATTCGATGGGAGGACATTACAAACTGCCTGATAATGTTATGAGTCATATCCATAAAGCCATGAGACTGCTCAGATATGTCTTTTTTATAATGACTTTAGTGTTTTAACTCTCATGTTCTTCTTTTAAATGTGCCATTAGCTCAAAATATACTCATAACAACATTGAAGTATTATTTAGATTTATCCTAATCTTATTTAAACTGATTATAACTTGATATGATGCTTCAACTGTTCTGTATATACTACCATTCAAAAAGGGACTGTTTATAAATTAGTTATTTTGAAAAATTAATACTTTTATGCAAGTATACAAGGTGCTGCTTTTATCAAACAAATTCTTTATTGAAAATCCCTGACTGGGATACATAAAAAGAAACTACATGACATTTTGGTGTTCATGCAAACACTTGTGAAAACACAGGAATTAACACATGATTATCACACATGTAGAAGTCACATGACTACTAAACTGTCTACATAGTATGCTTGCCAGAGCAGATGGTATTCCTCGCCACTTACTGTGGTGCCCCGCCTCCTCTTGAAGTGGAGCACACTAATCTCTCCATACTACGCTGTGGCATAGTTTATAAAACAGCATTATAGGCGTGGGACAGATGATGTCTCAAACCCCTCCTCTATTCAATGAGGGATACTCCACTTTCACATAAATCACCTCCATTTCACCTCTTTCAAAGCACCTGTCTTCTCTGTCCAGAATCATTACCTCATGATCAGCGTTTCTTTTGTTGTAAGTATAGACTGCCAAAGTCCTGCCCCAAAGAGCTTGCCATCTAACCTAGGCCATGCGTTGATAAGCATGCATTGATTTCCCCTATAAACAGATCACACTGCACTTAACTGCATATACAATATCACTTTTAAGGTGTTTGAGAATCCGGTCCTTTGGATGAAACAAACGTTGTCTTAATGTAGTCATCGGTTTAAAATATACAGGAATGTTTTGCTTAGAGAAATTCCTTCTGAACTTCTCAGATACTCCGGCCAAATAGGGGATAACCACATGATTTTCCAGACAATACGTAACCTTTTTCTTTATTGTTTAACTCTCCCTTTTCGTCTTGTGTGGGTTTTAAGGCGCATTTTTTTAGACTAGTGTTTGCTTGTTGACGTTTGCTTTTTTATTTTAGATTTTTATTGACATATTTTTTTTTTTGTATTATTATTCATTGTTTATCTTGTGTACTGGACTTTGCTAAGCTGCAAGTTGTTCTTGGAATGTGGCAAGAACCGGCAAACGTTCAAACGAAAGCAATGCGGCAGACAGACAACTGCCGCATATAAACATAATAAAAATACCAACATAAAGTCCAGTCCTAGTCCTCTCTCGTCCTTCACTGTCGTTGCTTCTCCCTTTATGCTCCCGGAGCTTCTCCGTGAAAAACTCGCTCCGTTCCCATGGCTCTCTGCCTCACCCTGCTTGCCACATATCCTCATCACCCCTCGCAGTCTGGGGGGTACCCATGAGACTGCGCTTCACTCCCCGCCCCCTCCGGGGGGGCCAGTTGCGGCAGCCATAGCACCTGAGGGTAAGGACAGAGGAGGCGAGAAAAAAGGAAACGGAAGCATGAGAAGAGACCGAGAGAAGAGACGAAAAGAAAAAGAAAAATCTTGATCCGGTTCCCAAAATGCACTACCATCCACCAGCTGTGTGAACTCCTCCACGATGCCTGTCAGTGGCGCTGGATATCCCTCGGTGGACGGTTCTTTATTTTCATCCGCCGCCTGGTGGACGGCGATGTCTCCTATGGGTTTGGGTAGATGGTAGCTCCTCCCCCGTTCCCTGCTCCTCCCCATCATGGTTGATGGCAGC
>RJVU01018281.1:5717997-5742817 GCA_003731715.1 Anabarilius grahami
GCTGGCAGCGAGTTTGTCCGTCCCCCCGGCAAGTCACACCAGCCCACCGCCTCGAGCGTCCATGGCGATTGAGTCTGCTCAGCTCGATGGTTAGGGCTCTTTGAGGGCATTCCTCCTTCCTCTCAGGTTTCGGCACCAATGTAACAAGGTTAGCAAGTTCAAATGTAACTTTAATATCAAAATAAACAAACACAAAATGAAAGTGAAGCCGCGGCCCCTCACGGATGACTGCCACATATAAACATAATAAAAACCCCAACATAAAGTCCAGGCCTGGTTGTCGCCTCGTCCTGCTTGCCACAGTGTGCTATATAAAAAAAGTTTATTATTATTATTTAGCAAGGATGCATTAAATGTATCAAAGGTGTCAGAAAAGACATTTATAATGTTACAAAGTGTTTCTATTTCAAATAAATGCTGTTTTTATTTCTATTCATCAAATAATCCTGAAAAAATGTATCATGGTTTTCAAAAATGTCATTTAAACAGTAATAATATTTCCCAATATTTGGCTGTATTTCATCAAATAAATGCAACCTTGGTGAGCAAATGGGAATTCTTTCAAAAACACACACACACACACACACAAGCCAATTCCCTCCAAAATGTATTAGCTCTCAGAGACCCCAAATATAAAACATGAATTAATTAATTTTCACATTATAAGATTCTAAGATGCTTTTCTACCTGAGCTCTTTGTCACCCTCATTTATCAATCACTCACATTATGAATAGTAAATAAATGAGGCATCTGTTTGTTGCATAGTAAAAGCCATATGTCCTGTTCTTTTCTGTGAATCCAATATGAAAAAACATGTAGTGCCTCCAGAGAGAGCGAGAGAGAGAGCGGGCGCGGCTCCTGTACTTTAAGCAGATGGAAATAACCTTTTCCCAGCAGCATAGCTGATATCATCAGCAGAAGAACCCAGGCAGTCGGCACAAGTGGTCTGTTACCTCTGTGGCCTGCCATTATCTACAGGAATTCTGTCTGTTATCTCAACAGCACCCTATCAAAGCACACTATTACACAAGCACAGCATGAGCAAGGTAAGATGCCCTCACTAATGTCATTTGTACAGACCTGTGAGAAGCCTAATGAATGAAAACGCATCCTGGTCCATGTGTACAATGTGAACAATAAGCTTCCTTTTTTAACAAAGGAGAGCTGATGAAAAGGAGACCTTGTTAGATGAATCAGAGCTCCTTTGGTATAGAATGCATGGAGTGGATTGACTGAGAAAATTGCTTGTTGAATACAGGGCTCCCCGATGTTCAAAATGGAGGTCGATATTGATTATTTCAATTTAACTTTTACATTTTGTCCTCCCTAGTTTAGTCATGCTTGATTGAATAGATATATGGATGAATAGACAGATAGATTGACGTAATTCTAGGCAATAGTGCCAACACAGTGGAATTTTTTTGGCACAGTTAACTTGGTGACCAAGTGAGTTTCGAATTGGGCAGATGGATGACTAATGCGCCATGATTGGAATTGAACTGCCGTGGACTGAATCTCAAACTCAATAGAGACGTGCTGCAAAACGTACTGTATCAACTGATGAAAGATTGGCATGGCAACAGATATAAACATTTATCTTTTTTGGCCAAATCAATAAAACATTAAGTAGACTTAACATACTTTTAAATACCCTTAACAGATGCTTAATCATGAGTGATTACATAAGATCATCTAGGTCTAGGATATGGGTGTTTATTCAACTTTGAACAGTTTAATGTCCCAGGGGTTGAATTTTTATTCAAAGTAACAGATTTCACCATTTTTTCTTTTTGTTATATGAAGGTCAGAGTTTTTTTTTTTTCTGTACCTTCATCATTTTCCTTTAGTACTTTTAAAGGGTTAGTTCACCCAAAAATCTAAATTCTGTCATTAATTACTCAACCTCATGTCGTTCCACACCCGTAAGACCTTCGTTCATCAAATTAAGATATTTTTGATGAAATCTGAGAGGTATCTGACTCATCCATAGACAGCAATTTAACCACCACTTTCAAGGTTTATGTTCAGCGCTTCCAGGTTCTACATCAGAACACCGGCTCAGTATTGGCAGACGCTCTTCACGTGAGCAGCATGATGCATGCATGTGATGCTGACGCAGGAGGCAGCCATTAATGAGTCAGCATTCGGACGTAAACACGGAAGTATTTTTGCTGAAAACTTTGAATAGAAAGCTCAAAAGAACAGCATTTATTTGAAACTGAAATCTTTTGTGATATTATAAATGTCTTTACTGTCTTTTTTATTTTATTTAATTCATACTCCTTACTAACTAAAAATATTAATTTCTTTACAAAAAATTGCCCTCAAAACTTTTGAACGGCAGTGTACACAAAACTAGCGAAAAAGCGTGTTTCAACAGTTTATTTCCGTATATGAGGCCAAAAATGCCCATAATTGAAGAAACACCCACATACTTTTGTGTGTAAATGTCATAAATCAAACTGGAATGGTACATGGGACATACTGTACATACAGTCACCTTCTGCTGTCACATGATACTTTATCTAGAGTCTGGGAATGCATTCCAGCAGGGGCACATAGTGCTGGAGAGATGTGCTCTAGTCAGACACTTTTCCATACGCCACCGAGCCACGAGACCAGGGCATACTTATGCTGTTTATAATGATCCTTCCATTGTATCTAGAGGGACGTTTATTGTCACACAACACCATCGCATGCTAATATGGCGTGGTTGCTGCAGGAAGAACATTGTGACACACCAGCAAGTTTTCAAAAAGAGGAAATGAAATTGACACGAAGAGAAAATACAAGACCATACTATTGCAAATCAGTCTGGGACATGTTCTGAATCTAAGTGACTTAAGTAAGAAGTACCCAGACTTTCAGCTGGACAACAGCAGGCTTGTTTAGAAAAATGTACTGGTGCCTGCCGTGTTCCTCATGCTGAGTTGTTTGGAGATTAACCTATAATCACGGATGCTGGGATACAGGAAAAACTGTCTCTGCTGCTCACCCCTGTGGAGCGATTTTAAAGAATATGCCACCTGTTTGTTTATATTTGTTTATGTGTGTGAGAGTTTAGGAGCAGATTTGGTTATGGGTTGATCTGGTTATCAACCCATCCTTTTTACTTTTTCTGTTTAATGCCTATATGCTATTTTTGTGTTGATGAAACCTCTATTCAGAACATCATATTTATAGCCAAAACAGTATTTCCTTGGAGTCTGTAACAAAATACACTACTGTATTATACTCAAACACCAGGGTAACATTACCCGTACAATCTATGTGTGTCTTAATTGCATTTACCTGAGATGAACAGGTTTAGCCAGTGAGCTGAAATTGCAGAGTCACATTTCACATTTAAACTGAATGGGAAATTCAGTTTGTTAGTGGAAGGTATCAAGGTTTAATCTAACCAGTCATAATTAATAGGATTTCATGTATCCTTGCTCTGTTGAGATTTGATTTGAGTCATAGAGGGTGATTTAACGTCTTGTTTCTCTTCTCTTTGAAAGAAATGTGCTATTCCGTACCCAGACACACAGATAAATCTGAAGTAGATACCACTACGCCAGCTCCTTCACATCCACTTTCATAAATCCATAAAATCCAATATGCATCTGATGGAGGAAAAGGTCAGAGTTGTTAATAGAGAAGGACATGCACCGTATAAAGCAGCTGACCAAAGGTCCCATTTATCCTTTAATTCCATGTCCTTTTATTCATTTACTTTTCAATTCACATTAATGTATCTCAATAATGAATAACTTCCAGCGAGCACATTCATGAATACCAATTAGCCCTGTTGACTAATGTGACTAATGTGGCAAATGAGAGACAGGTGTGAGAATAATACATTAAGCCACCTCTTGCTGGCAGACATGAGGCATGAAACTGGGGGAACGAACCCACTGTAAAGGGCTTCCAGATTTTCTGAACACAAACCTGGCAGAAAGTATTATAACTCTTTAGAATGTGAAATTAAAATCATTTGCATATGCAGCTTTATTAAACAGCCTAGTTTCTTGGGGGAAAAAAGTGCCTGTGGGTACATTTTTGCAAAAATGATATTGTGTTGCTTGTTGCAGGTTTCATGGTAGTTTCAAAGGGAAATGTCCAAGACTGGCTCTAAATAGCATGTGCAATTTTCTCTAAAACAGTTAAACGTGACTGGCAACATTTTATTATGTTGGTTAATATGCGCATTATGGCAGTTTGGAAATGAAAAGTCTGGAAAGTGCCACTAAAAGGTTAATGCTCTGTCGCATTTGAAAATAACGTAACGCCTACATTAAAACTCTAAACCTAACTGATAGCGTTAACAAAAGCAAATGTGAGGTAAAAAACACATTAGCTGAAGCAATTTTACTTTTCTTCTACAAAGCTTTGAGTTCTTTTGTAGAGTCGTACTCGAGTCAACTCATACCCAGGTGCTCCACATCTCAAGTGCAATGCTGTAGGTGAGCTGTACACTGTAAAAAAGAATTGTTGGTTTAACTTAAAAAAGTAAGTTACTTGGTTGCCCAGCCTGGTCTCATTGTTAATATGTAGGTATAAATACGAAACTTTCAAACATACAAAACGTATATTTTTGTACGTTTAGAAAGGTGCTGAAACTTACGATATTGACATATTTATAGCACTAAAATGTAAAAATATGTTGTTTTTTTCAGCGAAAATATTTACGAATCTTTCATGTCATAAAGATATATGTATAATTTCCCTTTTATCGTTTTGTAGATAAATGTAACATCCCTAAAACCAATCCCGTACCTAAACATACCCATTTTATACAGAATGTTAAAAGAATAAAACATAATGAACAGAAATGTGTAGGAAAATGACAATTTTAGTAAAAATATAACATTAAAACGATATTTTGAGCCACTAATCCTACTCATAACCATTTCTTAAAACTATACTGTTTTAAATAAAAGAATAACAGACAAGCGTAATCACAATAATTTAAAATGTCAAAAGGTACCAAAAGTAGTTCAAATAATTGTAAATAGTTTTTTTATAGGGTACAGAGCAGAATTTAACTTTATTAATCCATGAAAATATGAATCCGGCTTCTTTCCGTGAAGGCGCGCACTCATTTCAAATGTCAATCCACTTAAACACATGTCTGAATCTATGACGAAGCAGGTAAAAACTAATGAGCGTTCGATATCAGTGCCGTAAACCATGTCGTAATGCTTCTTGAAGGGCGCAACTTTCAAATTTGAATCATAACGAGCGTGGGCTTTGACTATGACGGTTGCTGCTGAGAATGAAGATAAAGATCGTACGTGTGGTAGAACCACTCTTTACGTAAAAATACACACATATTCTCATGAGATCACGTTGCGTTGCCTTAAAATTTTGAGTTCATTGAAATTAAAAATGTTAGTTAATACAATGAAGTTGATTGGATTAATCAAAAGAAACTCAAAATATTGTGTTATCTGAACCACATTAAGTTGATTTGACAAAAGAAAATTTTTTGATAACAAATCATGAAAACAATTTTTTACAGTGTACCAAGCAAGTTTAAGAAAAGCCATATATATGGAGCTTGTTATGTGATGTAAATGTCAAAACGTATTAGTCTACAAATCATACACCATGGTGTTTCAAAGTCATGATGTAGTATTGTGCAAGGAACTGTGTGAATTAAATCTTCATTAATCGATATTATAGTTATTATAGTTTGTATGAAAAGGAACAAAAATGTTGGTGTTTTACTGCCTCAAGTGCAGTGAAATGTATGTATAGGTACATTTTTGTAGTTTTGTCATGTATTTCCAATGAACATGGGTAGGACGGAGATGATATACAATTGATAAAAATGTCTCCTTACATTCACTGGATGTTTAATTCTTTGGCAGACAGAAATACTTTTGGAGGTTGGATATAGTGTTGTATTATTTAGTGAGTTATAAGGCATTGTCTCTCGTTGTGGCCTGACCTTTGAACAAACCGGAGGAGATTGTGTGATATTCTGAGATTGAGAGTAATCGTTCGGTGCTAAATGTGCAGAAGGCGCAGCAACCTTGGTTCCTTCACGGTGCTAACAATGACCGACACGGCACAAGAGATTGGTCCACTGAAGAACAGAGCAGCTGTGGTGGGCTTTTTCCATTTAACGGTTGTGAAAAGCGTGAGTGTTTGTGGGTTTTGGTTAACCTTGTTAGTGAAAGATGAAAGGTATGACTCATACAGGATTGCTGTTTTCTCTGCCCTCACCTCAAAAGATGGATCAGGCATCAATGAACGCTTCTGAAGAAGACAGAACTACGTGAAACTGAAACTGCCACAAAACTTTGGAATTAAGAACAAATCTTGAGAAAAGCAATTGGAGTCTGTTGTCTATGAATGTGAATCTAAGCACCTGTTTTGTATTTGATTGTGCTTTTTTATAATTGGAAATAAATTAAATTCAGCTCACAATCACACGTTTTTCTCACACATTTGAGGAAAAAAAGTGAGTAGTCTAATTTAGGACTGAGGAAGAAAGAGCACTGACCATCACCTCCATATGCCACTGTAGGTGTTTCATATCTTTCCACAGAGAGACGTGTGATTATGACATCATTCTCTCCTTAAACAGCGAGTGCAATGGCAGTGGCCTTCTAATTCAAACTATATATAGAAGTCTAGTTTATATAGAATTTGTATTATTACTGATTTAAAAAAAAAAATTACTATATAGGTATCAATGGATACATCTTCCCTTTGATTTGTCGAAAATAACTAAACTGCATAGTGTTATTTGCTTTGTGTGTGTTTTATTATGGATTGGCTTCTCAGGTCCCATTCTAAGTTACGGTAGCTCTATTTATTTAGTTTTTATTTATTTATTTAGTTAGATCATTTTACTTAGACAGTTGTGTATCCTCCATTTATTGTAGAGTTTTTCTCCTTTTTCCCCCCTTTTTTTTTAAACCTCTTAAAAATGTGTCTGTATCAAGAACATCTAAACAATGTGAGTGATTTTTCCATCATCACTTATCCTGCCAATAAATAATCCACACATTTTAATTTTGGAACAAAAATCATTCATTAACACCAAATCATGAGAGGTGCTGATTAGATAATTATGTGTGTTTCTACATTATCTTTGATGCCTTATGAAACATGAATGGAGATGATAATGAGGGTATTTACCAAGCCTCTCTATGAATTAGACAGAGGGATCTCAAATAAACCATTCCGCATGGCATTGCTTCAATCACATAGACAGCTAATATTGCTTGGCATTAACTCTAATCGTAAAAGCAGTGTGTCAGCTTACACTCAGATGACCCACTATAATTAAGTAATTTTTGTAACTTTGCTAAATATACATTTCTTGAGAGAATGTCTGACTTCATAATGTTGCCATTTCAATAAAACAGTGAAATGAGTTTTCATACTTTGGGGCTAATACAATGTAGGCAATTGGGAAAAGTAAGATGAATGAGTACTATGACCTAATATATTTTATAAACTGTGCAGTTTTTATAATGAATGGATTACTAGATGCGCAATTTAAAAGTCAGTGATAAATTAATGTACTTATTTACGGTCAGATAATCTAAATTTCTGAAAGTAGGGATTGCTGCTAAACATTTAGGGCCATAGAAAAATAAAACACTCCCTAAAGCATGTCAGTTGTATCTCTGATAGATTTAGACTGATTGAAAGTTAAATTATCTCATCAAGGAATTTATCCAATCAATCATGGAAATGTGCTTTTCTCATTATGTCTAAACCAGGTAGAATAAGAAGTAAATTCTCAGCTTTTCTTCTGCTCATCTCTGTGATCCCACTTCTTTCCACATATAGAATACATCTCATTTAGATAGCCTAGGCCTACATAACTTTACACATTTTATTTTGTATGCTCAACACATTTTCATTGGACAGAGGGAAAGAGACTGAGTATTCTTTGTACAAAAAAAGTATAATGCACACAGTACACTGATCAGGCATAACATTATAAGCACTGACAGGTGAAGCAAATAACACTGATTATCTCTTCATCACGACATCTGTTAGTGGGTAGTATATTAGGCAGCAAGTGAACATTTTGTCCTCAAAGTTGATGTGTTAGAACCAGGAAAAATGGGCAAGCATAAGGATTTGAGCGAGTTTGACAAGGGCCAAATTGTGATGGCTAGACGACTGGGTCAGAGCCAAAACTGCAGCTCTTGTGTGGCGTTCCTGGTCTGCAGTGGTCAGTATCAAAAGTGGTCCAAGAAAGGAACAGTGGTGAACCGGCGACAGGGTCATGGGCGGCCAAGGCTCATTGATGCACGTGGGGAGCGAAGACTCAAATTGCTCAAGAAGTTAATGCTGGTTCTGACAGAAAGATATCAGAAGACACAGTGCATCGCAGTTTGTTGTGTATGGGGCTGCATATCCGCAGACCATGGGAGCCCATGCTGACCCCTGTCCACTGCCGAAAGTGGCAACAGTGGGCACGTGAGCATCAGAACTGGGTCACGGAGCAATGGAAGAAGGTAGCCTGGTCTGATGAATCACGTTTTCTTTTACATCACGTGGATGGCCGGGTGCATGTGCGTCACTTACCTAGGGAACACATGGCACCAAGATGCACTATGGGAAGAGGGCAAGCCGGCAGAGGCAGTGTGATGCTTCGAGCAATGTTCTGCTGGGAATCCTTGGGTCCTGCCATTAGGCTTGGGTATCGAGTATCGAGTATCGATTGGAACCGGGACTAGCTTTGCGATTTTCCCGGAATCGTTCAAAAGTTTAAATTTCGATTCCTAGTTTCGATTCCTAGTTTCGATTCACAGTCCGCCGACTGGAAGAAGAAACCGCTGAACACCAACGAAGAAGCGTCCATCGGAAGTGTTGGCATAACCGAGCGAGTCGAACATGGATAGCGTGCGTCGGCGGTCCAAAGTGTGGCTTCACTTTTTTTAAACAGAACGAAATCTCGCCAAAATGCAACATTTGCGGCAAGATTGTTTCGTGCATAGGAGGGTGCACGTCGAACATGATAAAGCACCTCCGAGTTCATGACTTCGGTAAAGTTGGTTTTATATTCGCACATTCGGGCATCCGTATTCAATAGCCTTGTTAATCACACTACATTGGACATTCAGTGGACATTCACAAGTAAATATGCCATTAAAACAATACTTGCCTATTTTGATCGACTGTGAAAAATGTTGTAAGTTGACAATCGTTGGTTGTCAATATCATGTCGCTGCTTAAAATTCGCAAACATTAATTTATTGCACATTTATTGGAAAGTCTGAATTTATCAGAAGTCCGAATGTGCGAATATAAAACCAACTTTACCGAAGTGAGTTCATGGAGTAGAAATAAATGTGTGCACAGCAGGAGATACTATCTGTCCAGAACGCTCACGCATCCTGCCTGAGAAGGCAGATATGATCATTTTCCTAAACAAGAACTGTTTCTGATTTTATACTGTACCTGCTGCTAATCTGGACTGGGTTTTACAAGTTGTTTCTTATTGTTTATTTGCTATTCTGCACCAGGTTAGCCCATCAGTGGGAGCACGGTAACATGTTCAAGTACCTGCCGCATCATACACTCATGTGTAAATGTGTTTTCATGGTTTTCAAAAATAAAGCTCTCTTGAGGAAAGTGTACCCCTGTGAAAATATATTCATAATTTATAATATTTATATTCAAGTTCATAGATTTGATATTTAAATTGTAGTTGAAAACAGCCCTGTGAGAAATTCATAGTAAAGTTCATAAAAAGTAAAAATTTCATAGAATTAAAATTGATGGAGAAGGTCAGACTATTTCCTTCAGAAAGACCGTTGGTTAGCTAGCTCATTTAAAATATCCTAAACTTTTTTTGACCCTGCCTCTTAAAAGAATCGGAATCGAGAATCGTTAGGAACCGGAATCGAAACAAGGAATCGGAATCGGAATCGTTCAAATTCAAACGATACCCAACCCTACCTGCCATCCATGTGGATGTTACTTTGACACGTACCACCTACCTAAGCATTGTTGCAGACCATGTACACCCTTTCATGGAAACTGTATTCCCTGGTGGCTGTGGCCTCTTTCAGCAGGATAATGCGCCCTGCCACAAAGCAAAAATGGTTCAGGAATGGTTTGAGGAGCACAACAACGAGCTTGAGGTATTGACTTGGCCTCCAAATTCCCCAGATCTCAATCCAATCGAGCATCTGTGTGATGTGCTGAACAAACAAGTCTGATCCATGGAGGCCCCACCTCGCAACTTACAGGACTTAAAGGATCTGCTGCTAACATCTTGGTGCCAGATACCACAGCACACCTTCAGGGGTCTAGTGGAGTCCATGCCTCGACGGGTCAGGGCTGTTTTGGCAGCAAAAGTGGGACCAACACAATATTAGGAAAGCGGTCATAATGTTATGCCTGATCTGTGTATTAGATCAATGGTTCTCAAACAATGGTACTCATGGACGTACCACCAGCCCTGCACATTTTGTATGTCTCTCTCATCTATAACACCTGATTCAACTCATAAGCTCATTAGTAGAGACTGCAAGACCTGAAATGGGTGTGTCAGATATGTGTGTGTCATGCAAAATGTCCAGGGCTGGTGGTACTCCAGGGCAGGTTTGAGAAACACTGTATTAGAACATTGTTGTTAAGAATGCATGCAAAACCTTTTATTCATTTGCATCAGATATCGAGGAAAAAAACAAACATCCCTTAGTGGTCTAACGATACTGTGACAGTTACAGGCCCGGTTTCACAGAAAGGGCTTAGGCTAAGCCAGGATTAGCCAAGACAGTGTTTTATGTTGTCCCATATGCTAATATGACACAGTACACAGAAAGTAGAGGTTCCAGTAACCTGAAGTTAAACAAGGATAGTATAAATTAAATACTATATATGAAACTATATATAAATGCCATCCTTATTCAGTGGTCTTAATTAAATAGAAATATATTTCCTACCAGTATATTTCTTCAGTAAAAAGAGTAGAGATGTACTTTAAATGTCATGCTGAGCATCTAAAGCTTCAAACAGAGGCAAGGGACCATTTTTACAACATGAGGCCAGAAATAGAAAATAGACCTTTACTCCACCATCCAGGAGCTCTTTTGATATGTTGCTTTCTCAGTGTCCTTACTCCAAAAGAGCTGAAAGGGGGACACATTAGGACAAAACACTGGATAGCACATACAGCTCAGCTCACAACACTATTCTGCAAACTATTGCTAATTCTGTTGTTCAGATCAAAGAAGCTGATATGACAAACTAATCTGACTGTTCGTTGACCCTGCTAAACTGATGCTGGAGTATGATAATCACATGCAATGTGATCACAGCAGCAAGGAAATGTTAACATTCACAGGCAGTCGTTTATATTTAATTTTATTTCTTATGATGCAATTGAGTCATAAGATTCTGTCTGGACATTTGACTTCAGGCTCAAGTTTTTCAAATGATTTGCGTAGAGGATTTGAGATGTCTAAATTTAATTTGTAGAAAGCCTGAAGCACTTTCTAGCTCATTGACCAATGTTTTGTTTCAATGGGTGCTTTTGTAGATATTGCTATAGAGAAAAAAATATTTTAAGGCATTATAAGTCTTGCATACATTAGAAGCCAAAGTTGTAGGTGTGATAACCCATCATAAGCAAAAAGATGCAATGTTATATGTATGCAACAGCAAAAGAAATGATACAAAGAATACAAAGAAAATGCACTAATCGTAATATTCCGACATATCAAGTTTTGTTAATGAAGTTTCTGTTCGGCTATTGATCTTCTCAAATAAAAATGTACTTAAAGTGTGTTCTAAGTGCTTTGTCTCCAAATGAATTGTCAGCACCATTGGTACTGTGCATTGACATCGGTAGCACTTCTGCTTAAAAAGTAATGTTTCATCGGCTTCTTTTCATTAAAATATCATTGTTATATAATGTCTCTGCTGGGAAGTCAGATCAGGTTATTTGAGTAAGGAATGCATGGGAAATTAAATGAATCTGTGTTTGTGTGTTTATTTAGTACTGGCGTTCCAGGAGAAGAAGAGTTTCTTCTCTTGCACATCCTGATCAACAGAAGTAGAAGGGCATGAAAGCAGCTCAAAGGCCTTGTCCCAAATGGCACCCTCAGCCCTTGCGGTCCTCCTCCGCAGTCCTGTCCCATATGGCACCCTCAGCTCTCGCCGTTATCCTCTGTACTTTGCCACATGGGCTGTTAGGTAACAGTCCGCTGTTGACTTTTGCACCAATGTAAGCTCGGCAAAAGGTCTCAAAGAAGATGTACGTGGGATGCTGGTGAGCACACACCAGAAAAATTCAATGACAAATGAGACACCGTACAGTTATGGTTACTAGTCAGAAATCTCTTTACTCAGAAATCCCTTTATTTATTCTGTTTTCCAGCAGAAAAGACAATGACAGCCTATGTTCCTCATGCTTCACAGACAAAGGATGTGTGAAACAAGCCTCAGGGCATCCAGCTGTATGAATGTCTACTTGCATTCAACAATCCTGCGACCTGGTGACCTCCACTGATTTTGAGAACACACTATGAAAATTAAAATGACAAGTGGGAAACCCTACGGTCCTCATCAAGAGCCCTATTTCGGACAGTTCCCAATAATGAAGACCAGCTTTGAATGTAAATGTTGTTCAGCTATCAAGATCAAGACAAACTGGATGTCCTTATTTTCAGAATCAGATCTGAAAATAGTCATGTAGTTTCTCTGTCAATATGAGATCTCAAAAGTTTCATAGCAGTACCTTAAAGGGATACTTCACCCAAAAATGTAAATTCTGTTGTTGTTCCAAACCTGTATGAATTTCTCACAAAAGAAGATATTTTGCAATTGATTGGCCCCATTCACTTCCATAGTATTATGGAAGTCAATGGTGCCCCACAACTGTTTGGTTACTCATATTTTTCAAAATATCTTCTTTTGTGTTCAGCAGAAGAAGGAAATTCATACAGGTTTGGAACAACTTCAGGGTGAGTAAATGATGACAGATTTTTCATTTTTGGGTGAACTATCCCTTTAAAGGGATATAAAACTACTCTAAGGTACTATAGGGGTAGATAAGAAACAAAGTTGTCCCTTTAAGGGTACTGCTTCAGTGACGAACTGATGTACCCTTAAAGGTACAATTTTTGCACATTTTGTTCTGACATGACTGTTGCAAATTTGACTCGTTTTGCTGAAAAGTACACTGATTACGAAATGGTATGCTTGTCTAACTTTTCACTGAACTCTTCAGTCCCTATTCTAGGTAATGTTCATCATAACAGAGTTGAACCAATCAGAGTCGACGGAAAAGATGGGAACTGCAATTAGCAGTCAATGGCTCCTTTCATCTGTTAAATGGCCATTTAAATGAGCCTTGAAAAATCAAACTTTTGCTCACTTTCCAGGTTTCTCTTGACATATAATTATCAAACCCTTTGTCGCATTGCTCGTACCTCTCATTTTTTTTTGAACATTGATTTCTCACACCTAATACCCAATAAACACCTCTGCCATTTTTTAATGTATAAATGTTTGATCAATTTGTATTCTTATAAGATGCAGAGAACAGGAAGGTACATTGTGTAGTTGCTGGGGAAGTCGATATGTCCCTCTCTGTCAAGCTGCATTTTTAGGCTATATGTGAGAGTGTGATAAAAAGTTGTTTTCTCTTTCTACACACCATATTTTACTGCACAGCACACCTCAATGACTTTCCACCTTGGCAGAGGGAGATATACGAAGGGAATTTGCATTTTCAAACATCACTAGAGTAATTTTTTTTTTAAACTCCCCCAGGCATATTTTAGAATTTTCGTCAAAGTCTCTGAATTCATTTTCTCTTCCCCCCTCTCTTCTTTGTATATTTTCCTACTCTTTTCTCTTGCAACTTACAACTACATTACAAGGTCATTTTAGAGAAGTCAAAACATATAAGATCTGTCACAATGAAATAATGAGGGGTGAGCACAGCTTTCCTTGGTCCCCATCCACATCATTTTCATTTCTGGGGTGAAATATCTTTTTAAAGGGAAGTACTGAGTACTTCAACACACTTTAGATAAGGTCTTTTTCAGAGAAGAAATCATCAGTGGTGGTCTGGTCTAAATATTTCCTGAGCAAACAAGACCATTTTTCATTCTGTCTGCAGCAGTTGGAAGCAGGCAGCCACTTTCTTGGCCTCGGTTTCTGAACAAAACCCTCAGTCTCACTGCGGTGTCAATCTGCCTTTACTCAGCTGACATCATATGTCATGAAAACAACTATGTAGGCTTACATTTTTCCAAAGCTTGGTGAGAAACATGGTAACTGTTGAAATCATTAAAGGCTTTGTCAAGGGTCAAAAGTTTCTCTTTTTTAGCCTTTATTTATTTATAAATGTTTTTAGCCTATTATACTTTTTTTAACCTTTCACTAGTAAACCTGTAACATTACTGTGATGATTTCACATCAGCTTTACAAGGAGTAGTCTAGAAAACTGACAAATAGATTTGCAGTTGCATAGTGAATGTATTAATCAACGTTACAACTTGAACATTCGTTAAGAAAATAATGATAAATTAAAAAAACATGACGTGAATTGCATAGAGCTGTATCATGACATCAGGCTGCCATTGGAATAAACATGATTAGAAAGCGTTAACAGTAAGTTAATAATATGACTTTACCGACCCCTGGTGGACGACACGACGCATGCGTTGTTTTGTTTTTCCACAGTTCTTGAAAATTATATAATATAAAAAATAATTTGACAAGAAACCCATTGATTTTTCATTAGCTGGATGATAATGGCTAACCAGAAGTCACAACTTAAGAGAAGTTAAATACGCGAATTGGGACGCACCTTTATACAAGCACAAATGAACAAAATGTAACCAATAAATCAGTGCAAATAGTTTTAATAAAGTTCAAATAGTTTTCAATGCAAAATGAACAGTTTCAAGTCAGTATGTGAGGCTCACTGCACATCTTCAAATCACTAAGAAATTGTTCTTCTTCTTCTTCAAAAAAAATTAACAATATATATAGAAAATTTTGTACATTTTAATGATAAATTCATTAATCTAGTGCACTTTGAGAGTTCAAAATAAAGAGCTCCAACCCATGTTCAGTGTGCAAATTGAACAAAGACAAAAGGTGCATCCCAATTCGTGTATTTATGCACTTTTCTATGACGTTCTACACTTTAAATACCCGGATGATGCACTAAATTAACGGGAAAAAACGAAGTGTGGAATGTTGGACACTTCATGCACTCAACTGTTGCAGCTTTAATTACGTAGTGGAGGGGAAGGGGCTGTCAGACTCCGAAGTTAAATAACAAAATAACCTTATAAATTTCACGCACTACATGGATGAGTACATAGTGTATAAGTGCATAGTGTATAGTGCGTCATTTGGGACGCAACTCTTGTCTGTGCATTCACCAGCGAACTGTCCAATGATTTTCTCTGATTTATCTGATTATCTGCACCTGATCATCACATTACAATCATTCAAATTCTCAGTGTTAAGCATGATGATATGGTAACATAACACACTGAAGTAGGCTGCTTATAAATTAAAGTTCTTATTTGGCTAAATTACATTTCCTTAACAGGCTTTACTCCCTTCAAACTTAAATTGTCACTGCTTCCTTACATCATTGTTGGATGTATAATTAATAGTTAATCTTGTGTATTTTTTTAGTTAAAGGAGCCGTATGTAGGATTGTGGCCTAAACTGGTACTGCAATCACTATAAAAATACTGTAGAGCGGTGTATCCCCTCCCCCTACCCCCTGACTCGAGGTTGCCAGATGAGCTGCAGGATTCAGCAGAAACATTAGGCTACTGTCTCAATTACGTTTCAAATTGCCATAATGGGCGTGCTAATGTTGTTTTCCTCAGCGTCTCAGCATAATGACAGAGCATACGTCCATGTGAGCTAACGTTATGTTACTTTGCACAAACATGCATAACTTTGTTCGACTGTCATGAATATATGAAATATCCATTGACATCAAGTACAAGTTAGCCAAGCATAGATGAATCTTACCTGTCCAGGAGAAAATTAGCAACGTTGGCATCTGTGTTCAAATTCTTCTCCGTTTTCAGCCGTCTCCATCTTTCAAAAGCATCTCCAATAAACATTCTGGTTTTATTTCGGACTTTGTCACGACGAATTTCTGAATTATAACGAGGTCTTTTTGATTTAGTAACATTAGACATTTTTATCCGACTGGAGTTAGGGTAGGTTACAGCAAAGCTGGCAACACGGATCCCGAAACACTACTGACTTCGTGATTGGTAGATAGGTGGAGGGAGGCGCGTCAGGCCAAAACACAAAATGACAACATCAACATCAGTTGAGGGCTGCAAGTCCACTTTTTAAATGACAATATCCTGGCCGGACTACTTTTGTCAGTGATATAAGTATTTGAAATGAACATGATTTCTTAATGTTTAGTGACACATCAGGGCCATTTTATGATTAATTGAAATAGATTTCTTACATACAGCACCTTTAAAGCTGTTAAGTTATAAAGCAATATCTCATGTAGGGTTTTCCTTTGTGTTTTAATGACCACTAGGAGGTGCTCTAGGCACATGTTTTCCTTTAATGGTTTTCTCTGAAGAGAAAAACGTTCAGTTGAAAACGAAAGTAAAAGAGTGTCGCACGTTCGTTCCATCTTGCCGTGAAATGAGAGTTCCATGTCTTTATTAAAATCAACATATTAATGATTTATCTCTCATTCACCCCCAATTAATTTTTTTTTATTACTTGGCCCGACCCGCGGATTATCCGCAGTTTCAGCGGATATAACCGCGATCCGCGCATCACTATCGAACGGTTCGAGAATGGACGCAAGCCCACAACCCCGTGACTTTTGTCGGTCGCTTTCCATAGACTTGAGGAACGAACGCTGATGAAACGCTGCTGTGTCGTGTGTTGTAGCTACCTGTCCATAACTAGTCTAAAAAACACTGGGCGTCCCGCTGTTTGTGCAGGAAGTGCGGCACTTCTGTTTTGTTGTTCACAGTATCTGGAGTGACTGTAGTGAACCGGATGCTCGCATAAACAGCCGGTACTCTCTCGCCCGTCCTTTTCAGATATATACATACATACATAGGCCTATTATTTTTTACATATTATTTTCATTCATAGCCTATGTTTTGTGGAGACCATGACTTTAAGGTGTCGCACAAAGACAGGCGTTTCAAGTAATCAAATAACACCATTAAATAAGTCAAATTAATGAAAATACAGCGCATGACACTGACAATATGTGCTGATAGAGTTCAACAACTGTGATGTTCATACTCATTTCTGCAAAGGAAGAATTCCTTTTTTGAATTTTAGCACCCTCTAAAGGTCGTTGAAGTACTTGAAATGCATGAGTGTTCTAACTACATCCTACTCACTACTTGACTACTTTTCAGAACTGCTTCGTGCCAAAAGTAACCCGACATTAGGATATTAAACACTTCTTCCTCCTCCTCTTACGTTAAATGTGTTCCATTTATGGTGAACAGAAAGACACCCTCTCCAACTGGCGATTGTTTCTGACAGCCAAGTTCTTAGTATTTATTTCTAAGTTAGTAAGCTCTATTGTTTGAAAAACAAATAAATGACACACACTGTCCTGACAACCACAGTTGGTTAGCAACTAAAAATTACATCCTTGCACTGGTATGTTGAACACTTGGCGAATCCAGAAGCCACTTCCTACGACTAATTATATACTGTCATTCCATAAAAACATCATCATGTGGGACCTATCAGCAGCCGCCATAACCTGCAAAACACACAGCTGATATTGTCTCTCTTGAAACACCCTGGCTAGTGGTCAACACAGTGGCGGAACTAGGATTTTTTAAAAATCCTAGTTCCAAGTTTAACTATCAAGACGTGCAATTCTTAATGAGTTTTTAATGAATAATTAACGAGTTTTGCATACATTTCACCTCATTCCTTTGCTGCTGGCTTTAGCTCTTTGTTCATTAAGTGTTCTTAAAAGCCCTAAGTTCAAGCACTTTCAGGATTTGGTTTTTTTCGATGCACTTTCTGAATTTAGAAACGCTAAACTCTTTCATTTAATTTTTTTTTTAGACCATGTCATGTGATTTTGTTTAAAGGAGACTAAAATGCTAACTAATAGTTACTCACATTATCTAAGGCCCTGTTTACACCCGGTATTAAGATGCGTTTTGGTCGATTGGATCACAAGTAGACGAGGGAGACATTTCCGTTTACACCTGGTGTTTTGATCCGTCTCTTTTGTCCACTTTCAACCACTTCTGTCCTGATTTCTTCTAGGGGAGGGTATATGTATGTTTATTTCAGATCTTTCAAAGAATTTACACATGAACACGCCCAGAGACGATGAAAAAACACACGGAGAGCATCAGCTTTAATTTGTCCTCTGACAGCCACAAGACCACAGTGAACATGGTGAGTACGTGTTAGAAATCAGGAATGGTGAGAGAACATTGTGCTTGGTACATTTTTCGTCTTCAAACCAAACTTGGGTCTTCAGCTGACAAAGTATAAATCCCGTCTAGCTAGCATGTTTCCCATAATGTTTACGCGTTAGGTCAGTAGGCGGAGAGTCGGCGGTCTGTTGCGGCTGTTTGAACTCATTCGACCACATGAGCGTTTACGCTACGAAAATAATCCGGTTGAATACGTTTTCGACTACCTCATGGAAGTGGTCGAAAGTGGACAAGCTCAAAACATTTTACATCCTGTTTACATCTGTATTTTCCGTCATCCACTTGTGATTCGATCGACCAAAACACATCTTAATACCAGGTGTAAACAGGGCCTAAGCATGCATTTGCTGATTTTTCTAACGTTTTTACGATCTGATGAGGCTTCTTATTACAGATTGAGGCAAACAAAATAAATTTTTTACAATTCTACTGTGATAAAGGCTATTTCGATTAGCAATGCATTCGCAATATACTTTATTCTTAAGAAAATGTTACCTTACCTTTTATGAGTCTACCTTGTACTTTCTGCGTGAGGGCGCCCTCTGACTTCGAGTATGAATTACAACATATACTGTACATTACAGCAATAATCGAATTCAGTTTTATTGATAATTAAAATGTGAAAGGGTACTTAAATTTTATAGTGAAAGCGCTAACAGTTTCTTCCTTATTGCAGTGTGTAAGGCATTGCCCTGTTCTCTTTGTTCTCTTGATTGAAATTTCAGTAAATTATTCATAAACAACTACACATTTATTTTCAACCAAACATTTTAACACACCTCTACGTAACGTGAGTGTCTTTATCTTACTTTAGTTCAGTTTTTCTACCTGTTGATAATTGTGAAAGAAAACGCGTCTGGAACCTAACGTTGCCATAGTAGGCTAATAACAAACACATCTTCCACTCGCACCTGTTTTAAAGATAAACCGCACGATCTTATTTTAGCAGAACCCTTTGTAAAGTAGGTTCTACATCATTAAAGGTGCCCAAGAATGCTTTTTCACAAGATGTAATATAAGTCTAAGGTGTCTCCTGAATGTGTCTGTGAAGTTTCTGCTCAAAATACCCCATAGATTTTTTTTTATAAATTTTTTTAACTGCCTATTTTGGGACATCATTAACAATGCACTGATTTATGCTGGGCGCCGCCCCTTTAAATCGCGTGCTCCCTGCCACACGAGCTCTCGACTATATTACAGCGCATTTACAAAGTTCACACAGCTAATATAACCCTCAAATGGATCTTTACAAGATATTTGTCATGCATGCTGTATGCATGCTTCGAATCATGTGAGTAAAGTATTTATTTGGACGTTAACGTTTGATTCTGAATGAGTTTGAGGCTATGCTCTGTGGCTAACAGCTAATGCTACACTGTTGGAGAGATTTATAAAGAATGAAGTTGTGTTTATGCATTATACAGACTGCAAGTGTTTAAAAATTAAAATACGACGGCTCTCTTGTCTCCGTGAATACAGTAATAAACGATGGTAACTTCAACCACATTTAACAGTACATTAGCAGCATGCTAACGAAACATTTAGAAAGACAATTTACAAATATCACTAAAAATATCATGTTATCATGAATCATGTCAGTTATTATTGCTCCATCTGCCATTTTTTGCTATTGTCCTTGCTTGCTTACCTAGTCTGTTGATTCAGCTGTGCACATCCAGACGTTCTGCCCTTGTCTAATGCCTTTCATAATGTTGGGAACATGGGCTGGCATATGCAAATATTGGGGGCGTACACCCCGACTGTTACGTAACAGTCGGTGTTATGTTGAGATTCGCCTGTTCTTCGGAGGTCTTTTAAACAAATGAGATTTATATAAGAAGGAGGAAACAATGGAGTTTGAGACTCACTGTATGTCTTTTCCATGTACTGAACTCTTGTTATTTAACTATGCCGAGGTCAATTCAATTTTTGAATCTAGGGCACCTTTAAGTTAAAGAGCACAAACTTTATCATTCAACTTAACTGTGCACATTTATTTTAGACACATTATGATCTTGCACCGTCCATGCAGTAAACGCACGTAGCCTATTTGAATGAGCGATTTTTACGCGGGTTGAATTGATGTAGTTCAGTGATGAGTAACAGGGCAGGGGCACTTCAGGGGCCAATCAGATTTCGCCCCTGGATCCGTCAGTGTCTTTCCCACAATGTAGGTCATTTCAGGTTTCCTTGTCATTGTGGGGACATTTGGTCACCATGACGTATTATGATGATGTAGTCCTACTCATGATATAATAATCTCATTTGAAATACTATTAGATGCCATGGACCCCCCAAAATGTTCATCCTTGTGTGAGGGACCCCATGCTAAAACTTAATGTGAAAATATATAGCTGCCTTTTAACCCAATTTATACCCTGAAAAATATATATTATAAACATGTGGAAAATATTTCATTTTTATGTTACATTATTCATTTTTTCTACTCTGTAGAACTGTACTGTATTTACATTTCTCTATTTCTTTCCATTTATTTATTAATTTTAAAAAAATTCACAGACCCTCTATATAGTATTCCTATAGTTATTCCTATAGTATTATTTATACTGTGACATTTTTTTATAAATATGGGTGAAATATTATTTGGATAATATTTAATTTGTTAGATTTAATTTAC
Source organism: Anabarilius grahami (assembly GCA_003731715.1). Classification (NCBI taxonomy): domain Eukaryota; kingdom Metazoa; phylum Chordata; class Actinopteri; order Cypriniformes; family Xenocyprididae; genus Anabarilius; species Anabarilius grahami. Next base: position 5,739,056 of record RJVU01018281.1, read on the forward strand.
GTTAGATTATTATTATTATTATTATTTTCCTACTCACTATAGTACTATTTATTTATATTATTAATCTATGTGCTTAGTTATTTAACTAAGGACATTTAACTAAAAATGTAGTTTTATTTATTTTTGACACTTTTACTCGAAATTTTTCTAAGGCCCCCTCCACTCCCCAGTTTGAAAACCCCTGAGATAGCCTATTATTTGCTCTAGCTAGCTTATATCACCTCGTTGGTCAAAAAAGGGTATTGATGTTTGTGTCCTGCCCTCTTTTCTGTCCAGTGGCTGTTGGGACAAACCCAAATAGAGTGACTACCCAGTGACGGAAGGCCAGCTAAGCAGCAAGAGTTAGTATCACCTTACCTCATGGTATAATACATTTTATACAATCTGGGGTACTTTTCAGGTTTTTCGCGCAGGGTATTTACTGTTGGTTTTGTTCTCACACCTCAAAATGTCTCACATTCTCACTCTCTTCTACTAAATTGCTTAAGCCAGGGGATTACAACCATGTTGTCAGCAAGAGCTGAAGGGATATACCTGAAGAATATCTATTTGAGGCCTAGACCACATGAAATGGATTTTACTTTGACAGCTCTGCTATTTCTTGTGTGATAGATTCATAGTTTGATCTGTGTCTTGGTAAGCCTCTAACACCTCCACATTAAATATGCATGACGTCTATTTTTCCTGACTTGACCAATATTGTCAAGTCATTCTCATATGAGTGTGCCTTGTGATTTATCTGCTGTCATCATTTTTGAAAGGTTTTTGCATAAGCTAGTGAGGGAATGGATATAGTAGGCAGATAAAAACATGCCAGTCAAACCATATGAGTATTTTTCAAAATAGCATATTTAAAATTACAGTCTAATTTACTACAAGGCTACTCGATTATAAAGATGTTTTTCTGCCTGGTTCACAGTTCCACGCCATTTTGTATTTTTTTTTTTATTTTGGAATTTTCCCATGGGATAGCAAAAGGCCAATGGTTGCATAATTCAAAATGTTAGCAGATGTAGTAGGCAACCCAGGTATTGTATAACTTTATCAATAAACTTGGTGACACTTTGACTTTTTGACAGTCAGCTCTTCTACATTTTAAAAACTGAATTGGTTTTAATAGCGAGAGAATATACCGCTTCTGAGAATAAAAAAACACTAACAGCTCTTATTATACCTTTGATACTCTTGTGATCAGTGTCTGGGTGAGTGTTTGCTTTTTATTAGGATCTTTTCTGAGTCACCCTGATTTATCACCTTTGACTATAATAAGCCTAAAGTTATTGATCCATATGTCAGTCATAGCACCAGACAGATGGTAAAGCACCACCTTTCCCAGAGCCTTCACCCTCCTCTTATTGAAAAGAGAGCTCCCTTGCATGGTAATGGAGTTTCTGGCTAGAATCTGCACACTATATCCTAAACTATCAGGCTTTCTCCTTGTGGATTTACTGTTACCCTTTGCTGTATGCTTAGATCAGTCTTATGCTCTTCAAAGTTAGATTTCCTAAACCATCTCTTTAGGTCATAAATCATCTATTTAGATCTCTTTAGTTCAAAACATTCAACTCTGTTTAATTCATTTAAACTTTTTTTTTTGTTTTTTTTGTCCGAAATATGGATCTCTCGACACACTTTACTGGTAAGTTGGCATTATCGTATTTTACCACTCGTTGCACCACTGGCTGAGTGTGTACTGACTCCCAGTTATGTAAATGAGAGGGAGATGATGTAATGTAACTTGGCAACAGTACATGAAATCTGACTCTTATATATCTACTACATTTTCTTACCTTCTTACCTCTCAGGAATCAAAAATGATCTGCTTTCCCATAGACTGGAGCGAGACCATAGATGTTTCTCCAGGTGTCGCAATCTTTTTTGGCGCTCTGCGGCATGACAGATCTGTAGCGCACATCAGAGCACACGTGAACCGACCATCTCTTCCGCTTTACTAGCTACAACACGAAATAAACATGAATGAACATCTGAAGGTATGTTGAAAGATACTGTACAGAAATACGTATCATGTCACATGTAATCGCAAATCAGTGTTTCAACCGCAGAAAGACGTCAATAAAACAGCTTGTAAAAATGTCATATTTACCATCACATTTACCTCAGAAAAGCCGTTCAATGTCCAAAAACTCATTAGTCAGCTACAAAAATGAACTTAGAGAGGAGCGTTTTGCTAAATAAATGCACTATAGGCTATTGCATATTCATTGTATTTGTACTTAACATGTGCTTCAATAATGTTATGACAGCCACCATTTAGGCCTATAAAAAAAAAAAAAAACAACTCTACCTCTCATTCCAACCAGATGATCCGACGGTTGCTGGTCGCATCGCAGCCTGCCTGACAGCCATTTCTGCCTGGATGAAGGACCACCACCTTCAACTCAACCTTGCAAAAACGGAACTGCTTGTGGTCGGTGCCAGTCCAACACTTCATCATAACCTTTCAATTCAACATGGGTCGTCAACCATTACTCCGTCCAGGACAGCCAGGAACCTTGGAGTGGTGATGGATGATTGTTTAAGCTTCACAGATCACGTTGCAACAACAGCCCGGTCCTGCAGATTTGCCTTGTACAACATCAGGAAGATTAGACCCTTCTTATCGGAGCATTCCACACAAATTCTTGTCCAAGCTCTTGTTCTATCCAGACTGGACTACTGTAATGCTCTCTTGGCTGGCCTTCCAGCATGCACTATCAAGCCTCTACAACTGATCCAGAATGCTGCAGCAAGACTGGTCTTCAACGAACCGAAGAGAGCGCACGTCACTCCTCTCTTCATCACTCTGCATTGGCTGCCAGTAGCTGCTCGCATCCAATTCAAGGCTCTGATGTTTGCCTACAGAACGACCGCTGGCTCTGCACCGCTATACCTTAACTCACTACTTCAGACTTACATGCCCTCCAGAAACTTGCGTTCTGCAAGTGAACGGCGCCTTGTGGTGCCATCACAAAGGGGCAAAAAATCTCTCTCACGGACCTTCTCCGGGTCTGTTCCTGGCTGGTGGAATGACCTGCCGCGCTCTATCCGAGCAGCTGAGTCTCTAGCCATTTTCAAAAAAATGCTAAAGACATATCTTTTTCGTCAGCACTTGACCCAGTAATAGTAGCACTTACTTTGATTTCTATTCTTCTTCCATCTATTTGTGTATTTTATATTAAAAAAATAAAAATAAAAATAAAAATAAATAAAAAATCCTTGCTACGAGCACTTTACTGACATAACTGTGACTTCACACAGCACTTACATACTGTTGTTCTCATGTTGATTTTGATTTGATTCTACTATTCTCATTTGTAAGTCGCTTTGGATAAAAGCGTCTGCTAAATGACTAAATGTAAATGTAAATATAAAAAAAGGAGAAGAAAAATAATGATGTCATTAAAAAATTATTATAGCGTTTTAAAAACATCCTTATATTTAATTTATATATAAGTAGCTTACAAATCAATTAATTTTAACCTTTAATATTATAATGAAGTACCAACTGTTGTTCCCTGTATAGTTTACAGCATTAGTTGAGAGATATTTTATTCTTTGAGGAAATTTGCCATGCACTGTGCCTGATAGGCCCAAAATGAATCAACATTGAATCAAAGATTATCAAATTTAAATCAAATCACAAGCTTTTGAATCAAAATTAAATCCAGTTGTGAAATTTGTCAATGCCCAGCCCTAGTGTCAATATATATATTATATATATATATATATATATTTATTTTTATTTTTTTTTCTCTTGTCAAA
>RJVU01018281.1:5742837-5776753 GCA_003731715.1 Anabarilius grahami
GTGATTAAAATTGGTTAAAAATTACAAGGTCAAAAAAAAAAAAACAAGAAAGAAGAAGAAGAAAATAAAGAAACATGCATCAATGAATCTCTCATGATCAATAAAATGCCTTTAGAAAATAGTGACGTGACGTGTAGCCAAGTATGGTGTCCCATACTCAGAATTTGTGCTCTGCTTTTCACCCATCCAAGGCAGGGAAACTGAGAGAACAGAACTAATTAACAAACTAGAAGCAAAATGACAAGGAAAACTAATACAGAAATACAAACATGAATAAAACAAGCTCAAAACGTGACACTAATGTCATTACTTGTGTTTGATAAGACTCGTACTAGATTGCAAGTGTAATGCAGTTTTTGGTTATGTGATGCACACATCAAAATGTATTAATCTATAAATCATGCACTATATAGTTAATGTGTGTTGAGTACTCACACACACAGCAGTGAGTAGTGAACACACTCCCAGAGCACTTGAGCAGCCATTTTTAAGTGCTTTGCTCAAGGGCACCTCAGTTGTGGGTAATAAGAGTGGAAGATAGTGTTCATTCATTCCCCCCACCAACAGTTCTGAGACTCAAACTCGCAACCTTCACGTTACAAGTCCGACTCTCTAATCATTAGGCCACAACTGCCCCCAATGAAAATAGGTAGGGTGAATTTCCATTTCATGCGAACTTTAAGCTAGTATAGGGAATACAGCACTTTTTGTCCTTATTTGTGTATATGTTAAGTCAGCACTTCAGCTGTTCTACTTCCATGCTGACATTTTAAATCTTTTACATTGCTCTTGTAACTCTTTGTGTGTAGAGCAAGTGAAGTGAGTGGTAAAATGTTTTTTTTTTTTTTACAGGCTTCCTGTTTCAGTTTGCTTTCTGGTTGAGGCTGCCGCTGCGGTTATCACGTTGTGTCCCTGATGGATGAAGTATCATTACAGCAGGACTTCTCAGGTTAGAAAGATTTCAAAAGCAGGTTCTGTACTTTTCCCTGATCTTTCTCTTCCCACGTTTTTCACACACCTTTATTTTTAAACATTCATGATTTCAGTAGCTCTTGAATCCCACATCTATAAGAACTCCATCGTGTTTTTTGTACAAATCTCAATGAATACAGAACATTCAATACTTTATTAAAGTAGTTCACCCAAAAATTAAATTTCTCTCATATCATTTACTCACTCTCATGCTCCAAACCTATTTATCTTAATTCTGGGGAAAAAAAAGAAAAGATAATTTAAATAAAAAAGACTATTTAAGAAGATACATTTTTAAGTGCCCTTTTGTCTTTACAATGTTTGCCAGAACTCAGAAAGAAGCACTTGCTGAGTTCATAACCACATACTGCCATACTACTCTTATTATTTCTGCCATTTACATTAACGTTCAGAAGTTTTGGGTTGGTAAGATGTCTCACATTCTCGCAGGCTGCATTTATTTAATCAAAAAATATAGTAAAAATAACAAGATTGTGAAATGTTATTAAGATTTAAATAGCTTTTTTTTCTTTTTTTTGATGAAAAGAAAATTTAAAGATAGCATTTATTTGAAATAGAAATCTTTTGTAACATTATAAATATTTTTGTCATTGAGTCCATTTAATGAATCCTTGCTGAATAAAAGTATACATTTCTTTCAAAAACAAAATATTACTGACATTCAGTCCATTTAATGAATCCTTGCTGAATAAAATTATACATTTATAAGAATAAAGTATAAATTTCTTTCAAAAACAAAATATTACTGACCCCAAACTTTGCAACTGTAGTGTACAGATATGATAATAATAGTAAGAGAAGACACTAGTGTACACTACTGACTTGCATGAAATGTACACAGCACTGAGGCTTTCCTGTAGCTCAGTGGTTAGAGCATGGCACTAGCAATGCCAAGGTCATGGGTTCGATCCCAGGGATTGCACATACTCCGATACAAATGTATAGTATAATGCAATGTAAGTCGCTTTGGATAAAAGCATCTGCCAAATGCATAAATGTAAATGTAAATGTAAATGATACACTACTGCCCTCTTCTGGCTGTAATGTGGTAGAAAATCCACAATAGGCCTTTATGCTTTGATTTAAAACATTTGTGAAAGATGATTATGCAAGAATAAAATGCTATTTCTATACTGCAAATCTACATTAACATTTACTATACTTGCATGTATTATGTAACACATTAACTAAGAAATGCCAAATGTGTCAAATGTAAAGGCGATTCTGAAAGGACAGTGTCACAGGACACTGTTGTCAGCTGCTGAAGGTAACCAGAGAACTTCCCCTTCTGTGGGAAATGTGGGAAGTAAACTCTCTCTCCCTCGTCTCTTTGTATATGTGTGAAATCTTAGTTTTACTAAATTAACTATTGGGGCTGAAACTTTCAAAGGTTTAAAGGGTTTCAGGGTTTCAGGGTCAAGGGAAGCATAAGCCAGCAACTAAAATCATTTATGAAACTAGTAGGCCATAAATATCAGGATGCAGAGGCTAGTTGTCACACAGGAAATTTGTATCAGTTATTTCATAATTGTGTAATTTTATTGACTGATTAACAATAGGTTCTGTTGTGACAACTTGTAGAAATAGCTTTTGTGTAGCCAAAATTATCTTTTACAGAAATTAACTTTCACTGGTGTAAACAGTGTGACAACTCTCTGGGTTCTACCTAATGTACATACACGTATATTATGAAACAAACTGCTACAATATCATTCTCAACAAATACTTCATTATTTATTCTATTTTACTATTGGTACTTGCTATTACTACTATTATTGTTATTCACCTTTATTACATCAGACAATAGTATAAACAGAAGACATTTTTTTATTTCCCAAGTACAATATAAATTGTGTGTAGACATCCATGAGACTCTCCTAAGTTGTCTGAAACTTTCATATTGGCAACTCTCTTTACAGACACATTGGAGATAGTTGCCATTGGCTTGTACATTTTTTATTTCGCTCGCCAGACTTTTGACATACAATGTAAATGTTTACTAAATGAATTTTTTTTATTTTATTTGACAAAAATACAGTTTTGTTTTATTTAACAAAATTAACTTACAATTCTATGAACTGATTTAGTGCTAGCCAATGGGATTGCCTGTTATGCATTAGTTCCGCCCACTACTGAAGTGTCCCAGCTGGCAGTGGTGTCTGCTTGTCGGCATGAAACAGAATTTGCGATTAGTCTTTTCTACCCTGTTGTTACATATATACAAGTAAAATGTAAGTAAAATGGCTTCTCCAAAAAAAAAATGTAGGGACTTAATTTGGTCCATTGGGAACTGATTAGATAATGCCATTTGCTATTGCTTTGATCTCATGACCTCAGAAGAGATGTCGCTGCGAGAGGGAGAAAAGTTAATTTGATTAAAGATTATGAGGGCACATAAAAAAAGATGTGCACATAATTTAAATAAAAAATAAGAATGGTCAGTTTTGATTTCATGGTGACTTTGAAGCGGAACTCAGTAAGATTTGCGAAGCTCCACCTACAGGTTCCTTCAGTGAATCACACTGTCGTAAATACTCCAAGCGCAGCTCTGGACTACAACGACTACAACAACGCTCACCAGCGAAGTAGTTTTGCAAATACAGTACAAGAAATCTCGATGGAAGTGGGTAATTTTCGAAATTGTCTTATAAAGTCATAATATATACATTGTTTTTGAATTACCGTTAAGCATTTTGTCACTCTCGCGTGAACGTGAACATGAGGCGAGATTGTGTCGGGCCGGCGCAGCTCAACTTGCAAGTGCTGTTTTCTGGCGTAGACGTGCCAGAGGGGGTTAGTGCACCCCTCAAACACACCACTACAAGTCAATTAACCATCGTAAGGACTTAGAAAACTATTTATGAAGGTAAAAAAGTTACTTAGTTCTGCTTTAAAGGCTTAATTTTGTGCGAATGGATAAAATGTTAAAGAATTCCAAAAGATCTCTGTAATTTTTACAGAAAATAACAAGAAAACACCATTTACTTGTAAAAATCTTTTAAAAAATAGATCATATAAAAAATATATCTGTGCTACACTTCTTCTTAGCGTCGAACTTGATCACTGACGAGTCACATGTGAACATTAGTGGCTAATGACAGACATTTTTAGTCACCTATAGTGCAAATTTTGATCGCATTTGTGAGTGTTTTACTTGCATTAAAGGGTTCTGCAATGATGTTAAACATTGTTAAACAGTTAAATGTTAAAGTATCACTTGTAGCTGTATGAAATCTGTACCTCATCCTTATTGATGTCAAACTGGTGAAAAGTTTTTTTGAGCAATGAACCCTTGAGGTTAAAGAGGAATCTGAAAGCCTGAAACTATACCATCCACGTCAACCAGCTCAAAGACAGAGGTATGAATGGGTAAGGTCTATTCCGAATGATGCTACGTACACAGACACAATTCAGCACATGTGACACTGGTCACAGGTCTTTTCCATTAACTTGATCTCATAAACCAATAACAATCATCAAAACAGAGGAAATTTGGCAGTAAATGGGGTTTTTCCTGCAGGGGAAGTGGCTTTTTGGTCATATATTGTAGGTCCTGTATAGTTATGTGTAAGTATGGAGGGGCTGTTTTTGATGTGCTCATGTTTTTAAGAGAATGTCTTACTTCACTACTGAGCAGAATGCAGAGCGTCAGATAAATTACCTCAAAACCAATTACTCCTTCTGCACCCCAATTCAGCATGTTGAACATCAGCATTATGTGTTTCTTCCCCATTGTCGTCACATGCTTCATGAAATGGTAGAACTGAATTTCTGAGGAAGGGAAAAGAAAAGCGCAACAGTTGTTCAAAACATTGAAATTCCACCATAGATCCACTTATTATAGATTCATAAAAATTACATAAAAATATTGATAAAAATTACAGATTCATCATGACTTGTCCTCTTGTTAAAGAGGAAATGTGCATTAATAAGAAATTATTATTAAAGTTTAGTGGTTTTTTTTTTCTTCTTCTCATGAATATCCAGAAGGCAGAAATAATTATTTTCGTGTTTCTCAGTGACAGAATTCAATACAATTTGTTAAAATCCTTCTTTTAACTTAATTTTTCTTTTTTTGGTAGAAATAACGGTCACCCTTCAATTAATGCTTTTACCATGGTAATTATGTTTTACAATTCCAAATACAGTGGCTGGTTCTGAAATCTTAGGACATGTTGCCTCACTGTCCTATCATGCAATGACTTAGCAGGCAGAGTTTGTGAAACTGAGCCTTACGAAACTGATTTCGGTTTAAGGATCTACAACAAAATAGAGACTGATAACTAAGCATACAGTCAAACCAAAAATTATTCAGACATTTTTGTTATTTTTAATAGTGGGTGCAGGACACTGTAGTTCATTAATGTAAGTGAGGATAGCAAAATAAAGTAAACTGTGACATATTTTACCCAAAAATTCTTCATACAGTGACTATCAGTAAATTTGATAAAAAATTATTCAGACACTTTGACCTGACCATGTTTTGCTTAAGTGTTATCTGACATAATTAAGATTAATTTTTTCTGACACAGTTTAACTCTGAGACCTTGTCATATTTTATTACCATTTTTTTAAACTGTCGTGAATAAACTGTATTAATGAATTAAATGTTCAAGGTGCCTGAATAAATTTTGGTTTGACTATATATTCAGTTACTACAATAGTAATTTCCCACTAATGACATCAAAAGTGGTTAAAAAATGTACATTTACACACAAACTGACCACCAACTGCAACTTTCAGACACCATATTTATTTTTTAACTTAACTGTCACAGAATCAAATGTACAGAATAATGCGGCAGCATTTTTCAGCCATTGGACGTGTCACTGAGCTGAGACTTCTTTGTTTTCTTTTCTTTTTTAAATATTATCCAGGCATCTTTTAGAACACTTTTCATGTGCCATGCTGAATAGTGTCATCAGTGTTTCATGTGTAGTTTCTATCAATACCCTTAATGTACAAATCACCAAATGACATTATCTGCGTGAAAAGGGGAAATTTTGAATTGGAAAAACCAGCAGAGTGGGGTATAGTAGGGACAAGCAAATCAAACACAGTAATGCAACCAGGTAAATCATCCTCTGGCTTTCACATGAGAACAAAAATTCCCAAGGTGTTGGAAAACAAATATTTGACTTAATATCTTTCCCGCCGCTTTAGGCTCCACACTGGAAACCAATTAGCAATTTCATTTCTTATTATTTCCTGCAAAATATAATACAGTCCAATAAAAGCATCATACTATCCTCAACAGGCTGTGCTATTATATGTAAATAGACCAATATTAGAGGAAGAGAGAGGACTCAATGACAGTGAGAAGACTCGGTGGAAGTGAGAGGAAGTCTGAGCAGAGCTCAGGTTCTGGAGTTGCTCATGCTGTGTTTGGTTCCTCTATAACCTGCACTGGACTTTTCCTGGCCAGGGAAATTCTGCCCTCCTGACAAGTTACTTATAAGCGTTCACACTAAAACACAACAAAGCAAAGCAAAGCCAATCTGGTTGTGGAGGTTAATCTTGTTGAAAATTTGAGTGATCAATGGTAAGTCTCTTTTATAATCTCATTAATAGTACCACTGAATTATTTTATTGAAATAAATACTAAATATTATTTAATATTAAAATATTTGTTCACTCATAGCCTATACAAAATGATAGTTAAATGCCTAATTCCTAAATGTCTTGGGAAAGATATTCTTGGTTATGGTTTCACTGTCTACGAGTAATGGTTTTTCTTCAGGACCAAGATTTTATATTATATTTCATATTTAAACTGACAATTTAATAAATGCAGAACAGTAGCAGAAGTAGGATTTACCAGTTTAACACACATAACAAGCAAAAGGCCAAATATTATATTAGTATTAACCATATTACAAAATGAACGGCAAATAACTTTTTCTCTTTTTCTACCAACAGATGTTTTTTCTCTTGTTAGGTACATTGATGCTTCTCCAGTCTTCTGCTGTAGGATCCATCAAAACAGCTGAGAGTTACTGGACACTTAAACCAAATGGTTTGTTTCTCTGAATCATGTCTGAAGAATTATTATTATTATAGTTTCTTCAAGGCATTTACTTCACCCTGAAATACTCCTAGAGGTTTACTTGTATTTTATGGGTAATTGGGTTTGTTTTATTATATTTGCACCTCTAATTTTTATTTTTTCAAATGTCTGTCATCAGTGCTTGTGGTGAATGTAGATGTGGGTAAAGATGTAAACATGGTACAAGTGCCACTTATCTGTGGAGAAGCCTACGAAGGGCAAAATGTTACATGGACCAAAAACAAAGATGAAAAGCTGAAGGCTCAAGGAAACAAGATCGTGATCACAGTGGAGGGATGGAAGGGGGCCAATTACTCCTGTTTCAACAAGGAGGGCTCTTACCTAAACCACACACTGGTGCTGGCTCAGTGGACCTTCAAGAAGATTATCAAGAACACTCCTGAGAAAGGTACAACCATCATTTACATTGTGTAGCATTGTCATAATATTCATTTGAAGAAATTAAAAATTGAAGTAGTTTCAAACCTTCAATAGTTAAACATTTTACAGATTGATTTCTACCTTGTAGATTGTAGAAAAATATGTTGAAAAATCCAGTCTTCAGTGTCACATGATCTTTCAGAGATCATTCTAATATGCTGATCTGGTGCTCAATAAACATTTCTGATTATTAACAATGTTAAAAACAGTTGGGCTGAAACTTCAAAAGAACCGCATTTATTTAACATAGAAATCTTTTTTAACTTTATACATGGCTTTACAGTTACTTTTGATCAATTTAATGAATCTTTGCTTTAAGTATTCATTTAAAACACTTGATTGCAAACATTGTAGTGTTTCAGATTTTTATGTTAATAATGTGTATTTATTTAATTACCAAACAAGGTTACATCCATTGTTCAACAAATAACTATGGAGGTTCCTTCCAATGTTTCTGGACATGGGATGTGAACAGGAATGGCCATGTTGCTCATATCAAAGCCACACGGTAAGTTTCCCAAACTTGCTCTGTAATTGCAATGATTTGAGGGGTGTGGAGGAAAAAAAAACAACAACAAAAACCTTTGACTGATTCTGATCCAGCCCTCACGGTGGAAGCAACATCAGCTGCAGTCTGGATTCCAAAGGACAGAGTATCACATGCTTAGACCAAGACTACTGTCCATATTCAGAGGAGGTGGATCGCATCAACCTGACCATATACTTCAGAAGTAGCTATGTTGTAGAAACCTACAACACAAAGTTTTACATCATGGATATTGGTGAGCTCTTAAAAATTGATAAGATATGGGCCTTAGAATTTTGAAGTAATATGCCGCTCATCTGAATATGAAACAATGTTGCTGACATCTTTTTCTCCACTTCTAAGTGAGGCCTGATGTAGTGGCTATTAGCAGGATCAATCAAACATCTGTAGAAGTTGGATATCCACACTCTTGGAACACACCATCTTCTTACTTCCCTCTCATTTTCCAAGTGAAAGAGATTCGCTGTCCGAAAGGCATAAAATGTGACTGCTCCAAACCGAACTCGCCAGAGGTACTGTTGACTTGTTTTATATATGATAATTACTGGTCAAAAGTTTGGAATAATTATGATTTTTCATGTTTTTAAAAGAAGTCTCTTATGCTCACCATTTATTTGATCAAAAATACAGTAAAAACTGAAATATTGAAATATTACAATTTAAAAGAAATATCTGTTTTAATATAATTTAAAGTGTAATTTATTCCTGTGATGGCAAAGCTGAATTTTCAGCATCCAGTGTTCTTATACATTATTATTATTATATGTATTAATATTGTTCTTATTGTTCTCAGACTTACCTCACACAAAGTCACCAGCTTCCAGTGACAAAAGGGAGGGCGGTGTGTGTGAGAGCGAGGGATGAATTCTGTAATTCTTCTTGGAGTGAATGGAGCCTGTACAAGTACGTGTATTTAACACTTGTTATATTTGTACAGTCGCTTTATTCCTAATAAAACATTTCCTTATTGCTTTATTAATGTTTTTGTTTTTATGTACACACTATAATGCAAATTTTCTGTTTATTTTTAGATGCAGAAACAGAAAAAACAAGAAGCAGCGGAACCAAAAACCAAAGTTAATGATGCTATAATTTATGTATCATTAAATAAAACTTTATATTATTTAATCATTTTAACCATTATGAACAATGACTGACTCCAACCACCCATTAGATCTACTTTGGTCATATACTGTATAATTAAATACAAACACATTGTATGTGTTCTTGTAATATATAATGTGTTTGTCTATACATTGTATAATAGAATGAATAACACTATCATGCCCTTAAATGAATTATTTATTACTGTAGTACATTTCAATTGTGTTACATGTATTTATTATGATTGCAATTTTTCTGATGTCTTTACATGATTATATCAGACATAAACATCCATATGCTCGTAATTATGTTTGTGTTGCATGTTTACTGTGAACTATTATGTAGGTTGCCAAACAATGCACACATTTGAAAGGCATGGACTTTGTTGGGGTCCTAATTATGTGCAAATGTCTTTTCTTTCTCTGTAGATCAGACACAAGGCTGCTCAAGACAGGAATTACTGTCACCGCTCATTGTGGAGCAAAACAAAGTGCTATTCCCCCCAGTTCAACAGAGTTCCATCATCAAAGCAAAAGCACCACTTAAATCAATTGATCACTGATTGTTCAAGTGTTGTATAAAAAACTAACCCTCTATCGAAGCCTGGAAAAAACACATGAGTGATACTTAATCATCATGAATTGCCAGTCGTAAAAACACAAGCGCTGGGTTTTTGGAAATGATACAATTTGTGATTCATTTTGAGGAACTTGGCCAAACAATTCTGCCATTCATTCTCTCAGCAGATCAGCTGTGACTGGAACTCTACTAACCACCAAAATTAACAATCAGCTTTAAATGAGGTGAATGAAAATAAACTAATTATTACAGATAATGCATTTTTAAAAAGAGCCTAAGCACTGTCTGTATTTATTTGGTTACATGAATTCTTGACCTGTTCATCCAGGTAGATTTCTTATAGTCTTAAAGCTAATAATTTTGAGATATATAGAACTCCTTATCAGAGTAAACAGTTTGTTGTTGTTGTTGTTGTTTTCAGGGTAAGTGTGACATAAAAGCTTTGTGACATAGAAGAACCTTTTCCTCAACATCATTATGAGAGTGTAGAGGGTAGAGATTGCTGACCTACTTATGAAGTATAGAGACTAAAAGAGAATATTGGCTCACTCCCTCTGGGACATGTGCTCTTGCTAGCGGGCTGATAGAAACATTCACATGCTCATAATTAAATGATTTACAGTCTATATGCAGCAGACACACTGTCTGTGGCAATAATAAAAGATAATAAAATGTGTTCTTTCATATTTTGTCTTATAATGGACAGACTGTCCAGTGTCCACTAAAAATAGTGTTAATTTTATGCAAATACACAGTTCTGAAATATCTATAGTGATCTCTCTCTTTCTCTGAATCTTAGTCAGCAGTGTCTAGTGGTGATTTTGATTTGATTAAACATACAAATAGAAGTAATTATGGGACTGTGTTTTTGATATGGTCCAGGACCTGGACAGTGTTTGAGACTCTTGTCAGTTGAAACTATCATTTTTGGTTATCTTAAAACAAGGCAGCTACTTTAGGTGCTGTTGTGGGTGAAAATGTTATTGTATTTACTGTGTATTCCATGTGTGCTACATCATACTCTGTAGATGATGCTTAATCATATGTTTATACAGGAGGGAAGTACATGTCAACATGAGTGAATAGCTGAGCCAGCTGTGGCTTCACCACAAGAGGAGAAATTACTAGGGGTTTGGAGATGATAATTCCCCATAAAGTGTGATTAAGGTCATCAGTTTTTTGGGTCTGAGTATGAAAGCAGAGGTTGTCACGCGCTGACGAGACGTGATAATCCACAAAAGATGCTAGATGAGGAAGAACAATGAAAACACATATAATACACACTAGGAATAATACAGGTAAACACCAGCTCGAAATGTTAATACAATACAATGATCAGAAGATGACTAAGTGTTTAAATACATAAAGATAACAAGAGCCTAAGTGAAGAGACACCCCCACCCCTCTCCCCTTAAGGAGTGGATTCCAGACGCTCCTAAAACTAACACAATAAGTCCAGGAGGGTGGTGGCGGAACAGGGGGAATTATGGAGGGCTAGGCCCGGCAGCTCCGAAAGTCAAGGCAAGGACTTGAGTTCATTGACCAGGGTGGAACCGGAAGAGCAGGAGACCCCCAAGGCAGAGCAGGTGGAGTTAAAGTCCTCCAAGGTGGAGCAGGCAGAGTTGAAGACCTCCAAGGCAGAGCAGGCGAAGCTGCAGACCACCAATGCAGAGCTGAAGGTTCAGGAGACCACCAGGGTTAAGTAAGCAGAGGAGAAGACCACCACTGCGGAGCAGAAGACCACCACAGTAGAGCAGACTAAACTGAAGACACCCCTGGCGGAGCAGAAGACCACCATGGTGGAGCAGGCAGAGTAGAAGACCACCACTGCAGAGCAGAAAACCCCCACAATGGAGCAGAAGGGACTGAAGACCTCTACGGCGGAGCAGAAGACCACCACTGCGTAGCAGAATACCCCCATGGCAGTTCTGGAGCCTGGAAAAAATGATGGTGCTGGATGTCATGGCAACACTGAAACATAGAGCACAGAGAGATTATTGGTGGCCACAATGGCTGTAACAGGGAGCTCAGAGAGTTCAAAATATGTTTCTGTGACCAAGACAGGAAGCTCAACGAGTTCATAATTGGCCTCCATGGCCATAACAGGGAACAAAGGGAGTTCATAATCATCCGTGATCATCACCGTGATCGTGACCGAGCAGACAAAGGGTTCATATTCGGCCTCCTTTTCCGTGACAGCAGACAGAGAGTTCATATTCTGCCTTCTTGGACATGACTGGGCAGACAGAGAGTTCATATTTGACCTCCTTGGGCATGACAAGGCAGACAGACAGTTCAAATTTGACCTCCTTGGCCGTAAATGGCAGACAGAGAGTTCATATTTGGCCGCCACCACGTCAGAGCTGTAGCAGTCGCCAGCCCCCCCTCGGGAGGACCTGCACCGGTTACTGCGGCCTCGGTAGGACCTGTAGGAGTGTGTGTGATCCAAACACACAAGATGGTGGAAGTCATCACAGACAGCGCAGACGACAGTGGCAGTAACTCTGCGACCACCTGACTTGGATATGCTGAGACCACCGGACTTGAGGGCGCTGAAACCACCGGGCTTGTTATGCCAGCCGCTCTCACTGACCTCAGTTGTAGATCCATCCCATTAGAGTCAGTCTCCTTCGTCCCGGGACTGATCCAGTGATCAAGGAGTTCCATGGTGAGGGAAACTTGAGGTGTGTTGGTAATGACTTGCAGACTCTAGCATGGCGGCCATGACGTGACGAGACTCTGGCGTGGCGGCCATGACTAAATAAACAAGACCTGAACAAAGGCACAACAAGAAAAGGAATATCAAAATAAAAATCCTTGAAATAGGGATATAAGGAATCGTGACAGAGACAGTACTACAGTTCTTTAAATCATCTTGTAATATTGCATAAACTGACGACACTTTATTTCCTTTACTTCACACAAAAACTCGATTTGAAATCAAACAAAGAGAGACTCCTGTAATTGTTTTCATTTATTTTATTATAAATAAATATTAATATCTAAATGTATATTTTATAAATAATTTAAAAAATATGTAATACATAAGATTAATGTAGCTTATGTGAATAAATATATTATTTAACTATATGGAAATTATTATTAATGCCAATCAAGCAGAGAAATTAATGTGAAGAGTCAGCATTACACATAAACACATAAAATCATTTTTGTATTATTCACAGCCTGTGATCTGGTTCATTATAGCGCTGTTAATCTTTATTGCTCAGTTGGCATTGTGAATGCTGAGTAGTCTGGTCTGACTCCTTGTCAATTCACCTATCCACCCCCTCTCTTCCTTTTTCTTTCAGTCTTCAACGTGTGCCCTCATGATGCCACGGCGCTCGTTAATCCGCTATCCTCGGCGCACATGCTCAGTACCGATCACTGTGGCAATCTGTAATGGCTGCGGGATGATGTGATACGAGTCCCGGTGCCGCGCCGCGTCTCTTCGGTAGGAATGCTATTTCCTGAGACCGCCAACCACTCCATTCATTCCTCCGTCAACATGGTTGACATCCGACAGAAGAATAAAGGTCGGACATCATAGGCGCGTGCACTTACAAGAGTCATATTCGTGTAAGTTGAATGTTTATTTTGTCTCTGTAAATTGTGGTTCATTGAGCGGGGGATCCGGGCATGCGTCTGTCAATGTGTTTGTTATCCGAGGTCACAACAGTTCATAGCAGCATCTCTAGAGAGAAGGCACGTAAATAGCCGCGTGCTGCATATATCTGCATCCAAATACTATACATAACGAGTGATTAAAGGCCACGATAGGGATATTTGTCTATATCTTTTTATTATAAACGTTTAACACCGTTTATCAACATGCTAAAGCAACATCTCGCCTTGAACAAATAACATCAACACATCATATCCTCACGTTAGTTGTTCTTATTTATAAAAATAGCCAAGTTATTTTTTGTAGACGCGCTTATTTAATACTGCAACAGGCTTGTTGTGCGATCAGCCAGATGCATACAATGAATTTTCAATGAGCTCGGGGTTACTATAGTTCATTTCGACACTGGTTCTAACACTAGAATATACATTAGCAGGATCTGAGGTCTTATAAATTTGGGGTCTTATAAAAAGTTACTTTTTATGAGGCTTGACCCCTTAAAAAGGAAGTTCAAACAACAAGTTGAGGTCTTAAAAGTATATTATTTTTACATTCTTGTTTGAACTCTATAAGTTCTACTCTATCACGTTATTATACATTTAAATATTGCATATGTGTATCACACAAAAAATTGTTTAAAAAGAGTTTATATTCGATTTATTTGTGACTATTTTTTGTGCAAAAACAACAGATTGTGAAACAATGTCCTACAGAAGTTACTTCACAAAAGAAGTTAGAAAAATTGACTCCTCCCCCTGAAGTCTGTATACCTTGCACACTGAGTGCAAAAGAGATGCATTGCATTTGCCATTATGTAACTATTTCCCTATACAAGGCTGCTGCGTACAGTGTTATGAGAACTTTGACAATCAAGTTATTTGCAAACACATTATTTGCTAGGTTATTGTATACAATACAGCATATTAGATTATTCTCGCTCTGTACTGTGATTGTGTGAGTTTTAAAAGCAGGCAGCCCTAAGGAAACAAACAGGTTATGTAATAACCTGTGTTTGACTCTGTCCATTTTATATTTAGTCTGTCTAATTATAGCCTGCATACAATCTTTTTGTATTTTTTTGCTGTATTTGGTGGATACACGGAATAAATAATTGTCTTATTAGTATTTTGGTCTTTTTTTCAGAGATTCTCTTGTGCTTAGAGTTAAGAAAACAGCTTTTTTACTGAATGACAATCATGGACCTTTCTCTATCTGTCTGTTTCTGTCTACCTATCTCATATCAGTGCAGTGCTGGTGTGTGATAGTGCCAGTGAATTGCGTGTGGTTGGCGGTAGTCAGGAGTGATGGCTGTGAAGGAGCGGGTGGAGGCGGTGCTGAATGTGGGCCTGCGGGTCCCCAGTATCATGTTACTAGAGGTGCTGTACCGCTGGGATGTCAGCTCCTTCTTCCAGAAGATCCAGAGAAGCAGCCTCAACAACAATCCCCTCTTCCAGTACAAATACCTGGCCCTCTACCTTCACTATGTGGGTGAGTAACTAACAAGCCTATGTTTATGTGATAATATTTGGGGTATACCATGGTATACGAATAAGGAGCCATTCTGTGTCATGATGATGTAGTTCCATAGTATTACCATATCTGCACCATGGTAATTTTTCTGTGAGGGAATAAATGGCTTTTAATCAGTAGATCAATTTACTTTTTTTTTGTTCTCTTCCTACTACCTAAAACTTAGGCAAAGCTAAATCCAACACACTTTCATGGCAATTCATAACTATTTTACGTTTGGACAAATTAGTGGATAATTCATATGAATGTGCTATAAACATATGAATTCATATAAACTTACTACCTTGTAAAATAGTTGTGTTTTCTCATGGGCTTGGGTTGGCTAAATCATAACTATGCTGTTATAGAAGATAAAATGTGGTTTGTTATAGTTCAGGACAGTCAAGCAGTCTATGAAGATTCTTTGCGATTGGAATAGGAGAGAAACAAATTGTTCTCGAGGTCAGACAGGTGGTCTGTTCATTGGCTTTTTGCTCCAGATTACTCCACTCATTTGAATAATGGTGGCACAGGCAGCAAGATGATTGAGTGGAGAATGGGAAAGTCTGAAATGAACTGTCAAAAACCTCGCATGCAAAAGAAAAATCACCAGAAAATAAATAAATACAACCTATTCAAACCTATTTCTCAATGTTATTTACCCTGTGGTCCTGCTGACAATGGTGGAGTCAGAGGCGACTGGTTCAGGCCACAGGTCTATCAGACAGCACCCTGTACTGAGATTTAAAAAGACTCAATGGAGCGTGGCATTAGCCCATATTCATCTGCTGCACATCCCAACAGACACAGATCATGAGTTATTCACAGGGCTCGTGCTGTGTTGGTGTGTGTGATTTGAAATCAACTGTTTTTGTTGTGAATGACTTCATTTCCCGCTCCTTCTCAATTGTCTGTGATTGTTTGTCTATCTGAAAGGGTTTCCGACTTCTGGAGCACCATTTGTTCTTGTTTGTAAGAGACTTTAGTACAACTTCACCCACATAACCCCATGTTTAAATGGTTTATAAACTTTAATTAACGCTGCAGACTCCAAGAAAACTGGCTTTTGGAGCAGATGTTTGTATAGTACCTAAAGGAACAAACCCTAATGACCCTGTTTTGTCTCGTATTTGTGGTCATGCGCTTTGCACATGTGGCTGTTATTTACCCTGGAGAGGAGGCTTTTGAGGTTACATGCGGATATGTTCGTACAATAAGAATGGCAGCTTCTGGTAATGGCTTTAGAACACAGACTACCAGCCAGCAAATTGCAAAGCAAAAAAAACAGTGCGCCATACAGTACATCCAGTTTACAGAATGAAAAGTAATTGTTTGAATGAATACACTGTGAAGTTTGGGTTAGGGTGATATAACTCTGATATCATAAAATAAAATAGTAACATTTTAGTTTAGGGTCCATTTCTTCCTGTTAACTAGTTGCTTATTTGCATGCATGTTACTAGGTTAATGGCTGTTTATTAGTGCTTATAAAACATATTAATGCCTTTTTCTGCATGACCATATTCTACATCCCTTAATCCTACACAACAGCTAAACTTAACAACTACTTTACTAACTATTAATAAGGCAAAAGTCATAGTTTATAGTGAGAATTGGACCCTAATCTAAAGTGTGACCAATACAATTCTTAAAATATGAAGTATTTTTGACATATTTGACATATATTATTTCTTATATGATATTTTAACAAAACTGCATTTTGTTTATTGATGTTAGAAATCTTTTGTCCTTCATATGTCATGTGGTCTAAAACATTAAAAGACATGCAGAAAAAAACATAAAATAGGAAACATCATAGAAAGGTTGTCATATGGTGTGACTCTGCAAAAATATAATATTTATGAGTTTTTCATACATGATATTTGTAAAAAAAAATAAATAAATATTTATACAGGTCCTTCACAAAAAATTAGCATATTGTGATAAAAGTTCATTATTTTCCATAATGTAATGATAAAATTAAACTTTCATATATTTTAGATTCATTGCACACCAACTGAAATATTTCAGGTCTTTTATTGTTTTAATACTGATGATTTTGGCATACAGCTCATGAAAACCCCAAATTCCTATCTCAAAAAATTAGCATATCATGAAAAGGTTCTCTAAACGAGCTATTAACCTAATCATCTGAATCAACTAATTAACTCTAAACACCTGCAAAAGATTCCTGAGGCTTTTAAAAACTCCCAGCCTGGTTCATTACTCAAAACCGCAATCATGGGTAAGACTGCCGACCTGACTGCTGTCCAGAAGGCCATCATTGACACCCTCAAGCGAGAGGGTAAGACACAGAAAGAAATTTCGGAACGAATAGGCTGTTCCCAGAGTGCTGTATCAAGGCACCTCAGTGGGAAGTCTGTGGGAAGGAAAAAGTGTGGCAAAAAACGCTGCACAACGAGAAGAGGTGACCGGACCCTGAGGAAGATTGTGGAGAAGGACCGATTCCAGACCTTGGGGGACCTGCGGAAGCAGTGGACTGAGTCTGGAGTAGAAACATTCAGAGCCAGCGTGTGCAGGAAATGGGCTACAGGTGCCGCATTCCCCAGGTCAAGCCACTTTTGAACCAGAAACAGCGGCAGAAGCGCCTGACCTGGGCTACAGAGAAGCAGCACTGGACTGTTGCTCAGTGGAAAGTTGAGAGGCGCAAGACCCAACACTCTGGATGAGCTTAAGGCCGCTATCGAAGCATCCTGGGCC
The DNA here is from genome assembly GCA_003731715.1 of Anabarilius grahami. Lineage (NCBI taxonomy): Eukaryota > Metazoa > Chordata > Actinopteri > Cypriniformes > Xenocyprididae > Anabarilius > Anabarilius grahami. The sequence continues at coordinate 5,760,403 of RJVU01018281.1, forward strand.
TCCATAACACCTCAGCAGTGCCACAGGCTGATTGCCTCCATGCCACGCCGCATTGAAGCAGTCATTTCTGCAAAAGGATTCCCGACCAAGTATTGAGTGCATAACTGAACATAATTATTTGAAGGTTGACTTTTTTTGTATTAAAAACACTTTTCTTTTATTGGTCGGATGAAATATGCTAATTTTTTGAGATAGGAATTTTGGGTTTTCATGAGCTGTATGCCAAAATCATCAGTATTAAAACAATAAAAGACCTGAAATATTTCAGTTGGTGTGCAATGAATCTAAAATATATGAAAGTTTAATTTTATCATTACATTATGGAAAATAATGAACTTTTATCACAATATGCTAATTTTTTGAGAAGGACCTGTATATGTACTTTTTCATTTGTTAAAAGAAATGTATGTTTTAAAATTTTACATTTTAAACCTTTCTTAAAATCTGTATAACATTTTTGGTAACCCTTTACAATAAGATCTCATTTGTTAACATGAGTTAATGCATTAACTAACATTAACAAACAATTAGTTAATAAAAATGTTCATGTTAGATAAAAGTGCATTAAATAATGATAATGGATACAACTTTTGATCTTAAAAATGTATTAGTAATTGTTAAAATTGACTAAGATTATTAAATTCTGTACAAGTATTGTTCATTGTTAGTTCATGTTAATGTTAACAAAAGAAACCTTATTGTAAAGTGTTAACCTCCCCCCCCCCCTATTTTTATTTTTTTTTTACATTTTATAACATTTGAAACCAAATTAAATAGAGTACATTTATAAAAATGTTTTGTGTTTTAAACCTGATTTTCCGAACAATTTTTCCTTTTTCCTCTTAAAATGTCATTCGCTCTTTTATTAAACACAAGCCATGCAGTGTGACTCTCTTTCCACATTAACTGACTGATACCCACATACAGTAGGTTGAATGTTTTCGCAACAATAAATGTATAATTTAAAGCAAACAGACATTATTGGTTTTTCTCAGTTATGATGCTCACAAAGTGGCAGAAAACAAAAGACTTAATTTGTTTATCTCTGCAGTGCGCTGTATAAGCTGTAGATGCTCTGGCATTAGCCATTGTTTAGAAGCAATGATGACATTGCGGGTGAAAAATCCAGCATGAATTCCATGTTGGTTTATGTTAGTTACAGCTGTTATAGTGCTGGCAGACAAGCATAGTCATGCTGCAAAACTGCAACCAGCATCCCACACTGGTCCCTGCATGTGAAACATACTGCTGGTGACCAACAATGCTGGATTTTTCAGCAGGGATTTCAAAGCTATCACTAGCAGAGCCCTTACTGTTGTTCTGTTTAATAGAGATTCAGCAGCTTCTCATCTTGGCTGCAGCTTTGTTCTGCAGGTGCATTTTGTCCAATGTAGATGGTGCTACCCTTAGGACCCCCTGCTGAATGTCGGACAGAGTCCAAGTACAGAAGCTCCCACAGGTCAAAAGGACTGCTGTCAGGAAACACTTTGGACTTCTTTAATCTCAGGCTTGCTGGGTTTGTATTAGTTTTGAGAAAAACCACCTGGCACTGAGAAGCCCCTGTGAATTTTGCACTATAATGAAGCCAAAATAGGACTGTTCTGTCTGTTGAACACTTCAGTTTCAAAATATGACACTGTAAGCCCATTAAAACTAATAGAGATAGCCTTGCCTAACACCAGGAGCTGACATTTCTGCAGAACAGCTCTACTCTTTCTTCAAACAGTTAATATCTATATATTCTGGGCTTTAGCCCAATCATTATATTGATTAAATATAATGTATTTGTGGCCACCCAGCCTTTTTTAGCTATACAAGTTTGTTCTGGCTGAAGGCACTACAGCAAAGAGGTTAAATTGAGACATGGAGAACACCTGCTGTCAGCAAGATCACAGGCACTTTCCATCTTTACTGTCTATGGATAATATGAGCTGTCTTTCAACATTTTATCCAGCCACAAAGCTGGCCAAGTCCTCTGCTCTTTGACCTGGCAAGAGCTTCCTCATATTTCACCACTAACTTTATTCCCAGGTAATTGCATTGGTCCAAGCTAGTGTGCCAGCATACTCCACATTAATCAATACTGAGATAAACTTTGTGCCTTCCACCTAGTGGAATGTTTCCACTGTGTTGTATTTCTCCTGTTTTCTTGACAGTGGGGTGCAGCACGTGTTTTCATATTTGTGAATGGCAGAAGTGGGTGAGGGGATGAGTGCTCTACGTCAGATAAACAGTTACGCAACAGAAGGGATCAAGAGGGTTTGGCAGTGGAGTAATGAAGGCTTAATCTGTGCATGGCAAAAGCCTTAATCTCCCGCCTCATCCTGTCTACACACACTCGTTTGAACACACACATGTCATCGTGAGCCAGTGAATGTCAAATTGGAGGCTGAATCATGTACTACAATACTCTTGTTTATTATGATGTATAATACTAAATGTATTTACATTTAAAGCACCCTTAATCAGGGAATATTGCATCTTCAGAGGCATTTTATAAGATAAATGTCTAATGGAAACATTCCAATAACCTATTTATGTTCAATTTTTGTTAGCCAATTTTTTTCTATATCCTCCGCTTGAGTTTTCTCACTGATGGCTATAACATACTGTTGGCTCAAAATAACATCCAATTTACAGTGTTTTTCATGTAAAGTATGCAAATTGTCTGTATGCCTGGAATACCTGATTATACCGGTACCAACCCCCAGTGGCCATTCAGAGAACTTCAGGGGGCACTGGAAGCAATATTTTCAAGTAGTGCTTGCTGCAGAGCAAAATGACCTCCAGCTCCACCTCTCTGGAGCTCAAGGGTGGAGCTTAGCCTGTTTAATGGGTGGAGAGATAGGGTTAGGGTGTGGTTGGAGGATGCAGCTCCACCCATCATGCCCACAGTAGGTCGAGAGAAAGGGACGCTGGAGGTTATGGCTCTGCAGTGAGTAGCCTCTCAATATTTTTGAAAGGGAAGTGTTCTTAGAGGGCATTTGTTTAATGCGATGAAACGAGCTGAAACTACTTGCAAAAGAATATGGTGTACAACATTCTCTAGTCTGCACTGGACATTCCAAATCCATTTGTCTTGTTGTCTGAAGCAGCACAACATTTTATCACTGATTACTATGGGTTCTTTGTGCTTTTGACATGACACTCGCATCTGGTGTAGACGGGATGTGAAACCTTCTAGGTTACACCTGTGCGGTTAGACAAGACTGTGTATAATCCATAGCCACGACTCTTCACGTGTTTCTGTCAGCTTTCTAGCGCAGTTGTCTGACTTTCTGTAAAAGCAACTTAGCGTCTAGCATCCAGACATAAACTGATATATCTAAACAAACTAGATGTTTAAGATAAATTCAAATTTTTTTTTTTTTAGATTCTTCTTGTTTGCTGGTTGGCTGCTGTTTGTGATAAACAACCTAATTAAAGTTTGAATTTCATTACATTTGCATTTGTTTAACACTTATAAGTATATTTTTTTCTTTTCACATTCACGGTAAATGAATTAATCACTCAAAAGATTCATTCAAAAATGAAATGATTAATTTATTTAGGAATGAAACATGTAACTGATTGTATTAGTGAGTCCTCTAACCATTCACTCAAATGATTTGTTCAAACACACTAAATCATACAGGAACGACAATAATGTTGCTTGGAAACAGAGCTATTTTTGTTGGCGGTCCAAAATAGACAAAGGAGTTGTCAATATTGTGTTTACAATGTAAGTTACACATTATCATTACATTTTTATTTATTGAACTATTGTATAAAAGCTAAATCACGCTCGAAATGATGCTGGTGAGAATGTCAGCATTAATGATTGCCTATATGTTAATAAATAATATGGGCTACATAGTAAATATTCTAGTAAATTTCAATTCGACTTCTGTCAGTGAACCTGAAGCGATATCTAACATGATTTTTTAACATCTGACTCATCATGTGCATCAGACTGTCAAAAGATAAGACTTGAATTATTAAAATTCAGAATAACCATGTTTATTTTCTAGACTGGTAACTGAATGCCATTTGCTAAATTAAAAATGCAGTAGTATACAACTTTTTATATTTGCATATTGCATGCTATTTCACATGCTATTTAAAATAGTGTATTCTGCTCACTAGCCAGTATGCTGGTATTCTGAACATTGCCAGAGACTCTTTATGCAGGTGTGACTATCAGTAAACTGGATATCCAGATTCAGATTCAGTCTGTCTGTGTGAGTTCCTTTGACAGTCTGAGTGAATGGACTCTCTGTGTTGGTCAGGGATATTGAGAGAGATGTGCCCTCAGAGGCCCTTCTGTGTGCTTGACAGCATCCTCACATAGCGGTCTAACAGCAGTCTCATTCTTTATCCCTCTCTCTTTCAGGTTACATTCTGAGTCTGGTTCTGCTCACTCTGCCCCGACAGCACCTGGTGCAGCTCTACCTGTATGTGCTCACTGCTCTGCTGCTGTTCGCAGGTCACCAGATCTCAAGGTTAGAGTTTCAGACTTAAATATAGAGCGATTGACAGAAAAGCTGCCTCCTACCATAACAACCACACTTTCCAGAAAGATTCTGTTTTGGATGGACAATAATGGTTATTCAGTCAAGATTCAATTTAACTCATTCAATCAAGGGAAATCCCAGACATTATGCAGTTTTATACAGTCTATTTTATACTATATAAAGATGCTGTCATATTAGCAAAATTTTGCAGGGGATTGTCAGCTTTCTGTTGCAAATTTACATGACCAACTGGAACCCAATGGGGAAATCTTTCACCTTTACACAAAATTCCTGATTGAGTGGATTGTGAAATGATAATGAAATGAAATGATAACCTGCGAAAATCCACCAAACAATGGTAAATATGACCGCACCTTAACTGAATATATTTTTCTGTGTTTAGCATAAAATGAGACTGACCCTAATCCGATCCTTAAAGTTCACCCCCCAAAAATATTGTTGTGAAATGTTATGTTATACACTGCCTGGCCATATTCCAGGATGACAATGTCAAGATTCATCAGGCTCAGATTGCGAAAGAATGGTTGGGAGTAAGCATGAAGAATCATTTTCACACATGAATGGTATCACTGCAGTAATGATGCAATCATAGACTCTTATGCATTTGCCTATTTAAATCCAAACAGCAACTTTTTGGGATATTATATTACCTTCAAAATATTACTATAATTTAAAATAAATTTTCCTTTTAAATACAGTATATTTTTCTAAAGTTATTTTCATTTTACAGTTAAGATCCGAGCAGGCATTACGACAGACGCATTGCTTTACTGAAGACTCTGCCATGCTCATGGGTCTGCGATTATAGTGTGGTACTCTGCGCTTGACAGGTGGCTGTTTAGTGTCAGATTAAGAGAGAGCTTTTAGCACATTTCTCAGCATAATGTGTGTCTATAGAAAAATAGTGTGGCTGCTCAAATTAAGATCACCCAAGTGTGGCAAAGCCATTACTGCCAGCTCGTAACTTACCTGCCTCACTCCATTCCCTCTCTGCCTCATTCTGAGCAAAGCCAAGCTCTGTAAAGGATTGAAGCAAGCTTTGTAAATGTTTATTCAGGTATGTGTGTGTCATGTGTGATAGCCATTCTGTCCACTTAAAGGGTTTAATCTCTCAAAAAACATGCCTGGGTCATATTTCACCACCAGAAAGAAATTTGTTATGATGTTATATGCAAAGTCATTTTGATAATCAAATTTCTCACCCAAAGCTATTGTGGGTCTTCTGAAGACTTGAGATGTGTCCCAATTCGTGTACGTATGCAATATTCTATGCTGTTTTGTAGCATAAATAGTGTGAGTAGTGTGATAATTTCAAAAGAAAAAGTACACTTTAAATAGCCAGATGATAAACTTAACCAAAAAAAACAAAACAGAGTGCTGAATATTAGACACTTCTTGCACTCAACTGTTGCATCTTTAATTATGTAGTGAAGGGGGTGGGGCTCCGATGTTGAATGACAAAATTAACCTTATAAAATTCATACACTACATGGTTTAGTACATAGTACTAGTGAGTACTAGTGTGTCATTTGGGACACAACTTTGAAATATAGTTAAAGGGTTAGTTCAACCAAAAAGGAAAATTCTGTCATTAATTACTCACCCTCATGTCGTTCTACACCTGTAAGACCTTTGTTCATCTTCGGAACACATATTAAGATATTTTTGATGAAATCCGAGAGGTTTATTTATCCTCCAAAGACAGCAATTTAACCACCACTTTCAAGGTCCAGAAAGGTACTGAAGACATCGTTAAAATAGTCGATGTGACTAAAGTGGTTCAACCTTAATTTTATAAAGCAATGAGAATACTTTTTGTGCTTAAAAACAAAGCAAAAATAACAACTTTTTCAGTGCTTCCAGGTTCTACGTTAGAACGCCGGCTCATTATTAGCCGACGCTGTTCACGTGAGCAGCATGACGCATGTGTGTGATGCTGACGCAGGAGCCGGCCAATACCGAGCCAGACATAGAACCTGGAAGCGCTGAATATAAACTGCGTAGGAGAATGACACAGAAGAGAAGATATTGTTGAATAAAGTCATTATTTTTGTTTTTGTGCACAAAAAGTATTCTCGTCGCTTCATAAAATTAAGGTTGAACCACTGTAGTGACTTTTTTTAATGATGTCTTCAGTACCTTTCTGGACCTTGAAAGTGGTGGTTAAATTGCTGTCTATGGAGGATTAAAAAACCTCTCGGATTTCATCAAAAATATCTTAATATGTGTTCCGAAGATGAACAAAGGTCTTACAGGTGTAGAATGACATGAGGGTGAGTAATTAATGACAGAATTTTCTTTTTTGGGTGAACTAACCCTTTAATGGACCACTTTTATGCTTCTTTTATGATTATAATATTTTAAGCTTGAAAGCTCAAGTTCAGTAGTTATAATTGTATAAAAAAGAGCAACCATTACATTATTCGGATACTCTCCCTTTGTATTCCATGGAATTAAGGAAGTTATACCTCTATATTTTTTCCCACAAAAATTAGTTTAAGATCAAAAGTAATTGCCGAAGCCCCTTAGGGGTTACCGACCACCTATTCAAATCCCTTAGCTAAGGTTGAATAATTATTTTAAACTTCTGAATGTCAGTGGTGGTTGTTTTTGTGCTCAGTGGGACTCAGCTGAGGGTTATATAAGCGAATGTTCTCTCAGGAATTCTAGTCTGATAAAAACAGACGGACTTGATGGTTCCACCGCTCTGCTCTGTCTGACTCGGGCTGTAAGTATAGATCCTCCACAGGCTGTGATGACTCAGGGGGAATGTCACACTGTGAGAGGTTAGAATAAGGTCTCTGTTTCTGTTTCAGGGACTATGTGCGCAGTGAGCTGGAGTCTGGCTACGAGGGCCCGCTGTACCTGGAGCCTCTGTCCATCAACCGCTTCACTACTGCGCTCATCTGTAAGTGCCTGACAAAGTCCACAAAGACTGGATCACATTTTTGAAGTCAATGTGAAATGCTGTTAGCATCCCATTTATACTTCCGTATAATGTGAAGGTGTCACGTTACTGTGTGGCTTTATAATACACACAGCACAGGAAATTCGAGGGAAAATTTTTTTAAAACTCAGAAGAACATACAGGAGAAAAAACAAAGATACTACACTTAAACATTGACAAGACCGAACAATGAACTGAAAGAACTGAGGGCTTAAATACACAGGGAGCGTAATCAACGTAAAACAGAACAGGTGCAGGAACTAATTATCAACTAGTGAAACTATATGATAACTGGGAACTCAGGCAAAACACAGAAAATGCAGTGAAAACAAAACCAGAACAGAATATAACAGAATATACGTGTTACAGTTGGAGTTCTGGGGAGGGTATTCAATGATAAAAATCAATTGACTGGATTGTAAAAATTGGGTGTTTCATATACCAGTTGAAAAGGTTGTTTCAGAGTAAGTTTTTATGTTTTGATAAAAGACATTTTGAATAATGTGCACTGAGGAACTAGGGCTATTAGGGTTAGGCAATATAATACCAAAAATGACAAATAAGTTTTTAATATTTAAAGCCATAGTCCATAACTTTTTTTTTGGTAAAAAAATGATTCAAAATCAGTTTTTGAGCAATCATATAACCAGCCAGTGTTCAAAACTATCTCCTTACCCTAGCCCGATTCACAAAGCTTGTAAACGGTAAGCTTGTAATAATAATTTTTAATTTGAGTGGTACTGGTAGGTTTCCGCAGGTAATACGAGTTTGCCACGTCTGTATACATAAAGGAGTCCCAGACACTGCTGGTAGCGGATCATTTATAGCTTTTTCTCACAGCAGCTGGAATAATTAAATTTTATCATTTTGATGGTGGATTGTAATCCAGAAAGGTCCAAACGACAATCATAATTGACAACTGGAGATTCACCCGTAGTCAAAAGCAAAAGACTTAGGACACAAATACACACTAAATACACATAGTCACGCAATGCTGATGTTGTTAACATTAACAATTTGAGAACAAAGTATAACAATGATAATAATTTGCACGGTTTGATGTGATATGAGCTAAGGGATTGTTAGATTTAATCACCATTGGTAGCGCAATTTATTGTAATGCGTTTTTTTTCTCAGTTGGTCAGAACAAAATTGGCAGACATGTTACTTACTTGTTCAGATGACATTCTTATTCTTATTTTGGTCATACTTCCAAGACATAGAATCTGTGATTCCGAAGTACACACCGGTGTGGTGACCGACAGCAAACATTAGATTCATCCGCGCTGAGGAGCCCACGTAAAGATGATAATTCCACAAATTACTGCAATTGCAGGTTTCAAAACGGAGATGGCGACAAAGAGGTGAAACTTACAGACTGCAGCTTTAATTAGCATAAGTAGACTTATTAATTATTAAGCATTTCTATTCATTTAAACCAGTATAACAATACATTTTAATAAACAGCAATATTTTATACATTTTTTTACTAAAACAATTGAATACATGAAAATTGCAGCAAAGGCCATCTTGCTGCCACAAGCTTTTAGTAATGCTTATAAAGCACTTGCAACCATAATATTCGTCCTCCTTCAAAGTTTGCGGATGGGAATCAGGGTTTTGGTATGAAAAGAGCTGAAAATGTACATTCTTGTTACTGTCTCTGTCTTTGTTACATTGCTAGTAGAAGGGGACTGATTGAAATGTTCATGTAGTCAGATCGACATCACCAGAAAAGACGTTTTAGAGAAAGAGCAAGTTATTATATTCTAAATAAAAATTCCCCCCAATTTTTTTGTTTTAAATACACCAATAAATCTTTCACAATATGACTATGAAGTTGCATTAATAAAGTATTAAATCATTTCTGATTTCATGTTGACTTCAAATTGGTGTTCCAAGTCGTTCAAAAGAGAACCGCTCTGTTAAGATTCCTGTCATGTGTGAGTCTCACACAGACTCATTACTGCTCTCGTTCAGTCTCTGCAGCCTATTCTTTCCTGAATGTGTGCTCATGCAGTTTCATTCTATGGAGAGTTTGGTAGTTTTGCATGTCTTGGGATGTGATGTCAGAGGTCAAGCCATTTCCCGCTCTTGTTCCCCTCTCATAAGCCGCCTGCCCTCAAACACACTGTGCGAGTGCCAGAGATGCACATTTCATATTTTCCCCTCTCTTCACTTTTGCTATAAGTACCATCCTTTGTCAGCTTAATGTCAAAACCTCTCTTGCTCACTTCCTTTATTTTATTTTTTCTCACTCACAAATACTGTCTGCTCTTCCCCTTGTTTGTAATATGTCATACACTCCCAATCTCTCTCTCACTTTCTCTTTCACTGTATTTCATGAGTCTGTCCCTTCCTTTGACTTTCATGCTTTCTCATCAACTGTATTTTTGAATTTTTTCTGCTGTTTATGTTTCTCTTGACTTTTACACTGTTTAATGGGTGAATCTCACTATCAAGAACATGTCAAGGTCATATTTCACCCTAAATAAAAACAAATATATATAATAATACATCACATTTAAATAAATTAAATTTTACATATAGAATGTTGCATTATTTTTGCATAAAGAACATAGCACTCTACATTAGTTAAAATTAGTAAATGCATTAACTATATCATTAACAATGAGCAACAGTATTTATTCAACTTTGTTAACATAGGTTAATAAAAATACTGTTCATTGTTAGTTCATGTTAGCTCAGGACAGGCCCATTTAATAAAAAGGTAACATTTTACAATACAGTCTCATTTGTTATCATTAGGTAATTCATTTGCTAACATGAACTAACAGTGAGCAATACATTTTTAAAGCTTTAATGTTAGATAGTAAAAATAATTTTTTGTTCTTGTTAGTTCACAGTGCATTAACTAACGTTAACAAACATAACTTTGAATGTTAAAAATGTATTAGTAAATTTTAAAATTACTGTTGACTAAGATTAATATATGCTGTACAAATATTGTTTATTGTTAATTATATTAGTTAAATTTAACTATCTAATCTTACCAAATGTATTGTAAAGAGTTACCAATCGTTTTAACTGATACAGTATTTGATTTTAATAATGTATTAAGTGTTGAAATTAACACTAAGATTAATGAGCTTTTTCATTGTTAGTTCATGTTAATCTATTTTAAGATAACTATGATGTTTTTTGCATTATGACATTATTTTCATTACAATTAAACACATTCTACCTTAAGTGAAAATTATTGTTACCAGTGTAAATCTGTTTTGTTCAGTTATGTATTTATTTATTTTTATGTTTTTTTGTTAGTACATAACAAAAGGTGATGCATTATTTTATTTTTTTTAAACATTAAAATATACATTAAGGTCTTTCGAAGAGAATATTCCTGTCTTTATTTATCCTGTCTTAACTGAATTAAACATTGACTAACAAAATGTTTTCAGTACTTTATTTCACCATAAACAAAGGCTAAATTAGCATGAATTTAAGTAGAATTTTGTAAAAATCAGATAAATAAATTATTATATTCACCTACTGTAAGTAACATTTTGACTTGTGTCAAATATATATATATATATGCTCTTTATAATAAATAATCTTTTTACTTTGTTTTTATATTTTTGAATAAGAAATTTGGCTTTTTCAGTGTAGTGTACTGCCATGTTAAAAAATATAATTATACATCTTCTTACTGCATTACAGTAATGAGAATTTATCTAATAGGATTTAATAGGTACTTAATAGGCTTTATTTTCTTTATGCAATATATTTTTTCTAAATCTTTTTTTTTTTTTTTCTTCATTTTGTGATGATATATANTTTTCATTTTGTGGTGATATATAACCCTAGCATTTGTTGGTGAGATTCACCTTTGAGTTTACTGCTTGCTCTTTCACTAGTGTGTGCACTGAGTTCTTGAGTGCTGCTGAATCCTTCAACCATTACTCTCGATTCTGTAGGGCCTAATTAACTCCAGCAAGAACAGATGCATTCATTAATGTCAGTGGGTACAGTAGGGAACACACAGCTCAGATTCAGGTGCTTTGCTTTAATGTACCATATTGCAGGTATCATTAGCAATTTTATTATTACTAAAATGCCTATATATCTTTAATTCTTTTATGAATAAGATGTTTTTTCTTCCTCTGTGTCTGTGTATGTTTGAATAGGCCAGCTGGTGGTGTGTACCTTGTGCTCCTGTGTGATGCAGACCAAGCGCATTTGGCTGTTCTCAGCGCACTTGCTCCCTCTGGTGGCCAGGCTGTGCCTGGTCCCTTTGGAGACCATTGTTTTCGTCAATCGCTTTGCCATGATTTTCACAGGCCTGGAAGTCATCTACTTCTTGGCCTCGAACCTGCTGGTGCCATTTAACCTGGCCAAGACAGCATACCGGGAGCTTGCACAGGTTAGAAAGTGCCTTTCTGATGAACAGTAGAGGCTTAAAGAATGAGTTTTAGGGCAGACTTGAGAATGTCAAATCAAAGAAACAAAAATTAAGCACTTCTCTGTCTTATTCTGTTAGGTGGTGGAGGTTTATGGGTTGCTGGCTCTTGGGATGTCTCTGTGGAATCAGTTGGTTCTGCCTGTGTTGTTCATGTGTTTCTGGCTGGTTCTGTTTGCTCTGCAAATCTACACATATTTTAGCACACGAGACCAGCCCACATCTAGAGAGAGGCTGCTCTTCCTTTTTCTCACCAGGTGAGTGGAAGTTCAGGCTGCTCTGCTCATAAATCCTGAGCATTTTACTCAAGGGCGTATTAGAGAATTAGATGAATAAGATATATTAGAGTGTCCTTGATTTTTATTTTATTTATTTTTTTTTCCCCTCCGTATAAAATTTGATAAAGTGTTAGTAATTGTAAAATGTTTGATTTTGGTTTCATGAAGGTACACAGCAACTTAAATTGTAAATGCTCTCCAGTATTGCAGAGTGCTGTTGTACTCCGTACTCTCTGCTGGGCCTGGTCTTCACCGTGTCCTTTGTTGCTTTGGGAGTTCTCACTCTTTGCAAGTTCTACCTGCAGGGCTACAGGGCTTTCATGAATGACAACACCGTGCACAGGTATCATATACCCTTCATATACCCTCTTGTTGCTCAGAACTTGTAGGTGAATAAGTTGTTATAAAAAGAGTAAAAGCTTTCTTTTCCATGTAATGAATGTGCATGATGATCATTGACTGTCAGTTGCCATTTTGTCTGGTTTAATAATACAATTATACATGTTATTATTATTAATAATGATAATAATAATAGTATAATTGTTATTATTTGGATAATTATAATTTATGTTTTTTAAGGATGTCTCTTATGCTCATTAAAGCTGCATTTATTTAATAAAAAATACAGTAAAAACAGTAATATTATGAAATATTATTATATATTTTCTATTTTACCATATTTTAAAATGTAATTTATTCCTGTGATGGCAAAGCTGAATTTTCAGCATCATTACTCCAGTCCTCAGTGTCTCACAATCCTTGGTAATTTAGTGCTCAAGAACATTTCTTATTATGATCAGTGTTTAAAAACAGTTGTGCTGCTTAATATTTTTGTGGAAACCGTGATACTTTTTTTTTTTTTTTTTTNATTGGATAAATAGAACGTTCAAATGAACAGCATTCATTTGAAATAGAAATCTTTTGCAAGGTTATGAATGTCTTTACTATCAAAAAATGTACTTTTAAAATCGAACTGATCCCAAAATGTATGTATATTCAGGATTTGAGTTTGCGTCTTATCTCGTTAAATGAGATATTTTTTTACCTCTAATTAAGCTGCCACTCTTTCCCCCAATTAATCTTCCACTTACTAACTATACCTTTATGATTACCCTGCTAAACAGTTTGACTGGAGTCTATATTTGATTCATTATATGGTGCCTTTTTATCACTTAATTGATCATTGAACTCGCAGAAGTCCATCAATTCCTCATCTCTCTCTTAGGGGCATGACGGAGGGGATCACTCTTTTGATCCTCGCTGTTCAGACTGGACTGATCGAGCTACAGGTCATCCACAGAGCCTTCCTCCTGAGCATCATCCTCTTCATTGTAGTGGCCTCCATTCTGCAGTCTATGCTGGAGATAGCTGATCCCATAGTGCTGGCGCTGGGGGCCTCCAGAGACAAGTACATAATGATGAATGTTGAAGTCATATATTTATGTATTATGCAATTGGAAGTTGTAATTCAGTATTCTGATTGCCAACAGGAGTTTATGGAAGCACTTCCGTGCGGTTAGCCTGTGCTTGTTCCTGCTGGTGTTCCCGGCCTACATGTCCTACATGATATGTCAGTTCTTTCACATGGACTTCTGGCTGCTTATCATCATCTCCTCCAGCATTCTGACCTCGCTACAGGTAAAGATCCCACACAGACACACACCATCAGAAGTGCAGAAACTGTATAAGGGAGCAGATACGGAACACTCATATAAAAGTGAATGGGAGAATTGCATTTTTACATGATTCAAGCTGGAGCAGCAAAGTTTATGATGCCATTGTTGTCAGAATTTATTCCTGAATCCTGATATGGAATATGTTATTACAGTGTAATCTTGACAAACAATTTTGGAGATTTCAAGGGTAATATTAGCCGTACAAATAGCGGTTTTAATATAAGGCACAGCATTATAAAGAGTATAATATGATTTCCTTTCAGTTTTCTAATGATGTTTTCTAATATTCCTTATATGAAGTTTTCAAAAGAACCTTCCCGTTTCTCATGGATTATATTTACGTTTCCCGTTTCACCATATCATAGCTTGGAGATGACACTGGTTCTGGGAGCCCCTGTAATTTTTAAATAAATTTTCTGTATGTATCTTAGGGAAATGAAATATAGTTTATTCTTAAAGAAAGGAGAAATGAAACTCTGGTTTAAGAGAATATTCACATCCTATATGTGGGGGGATGAATGCAAAAGAATGTTTGACAACTTAAATTTTGAAATAAATAAATAAAATATGTTAGTACCAACAGTGATCAGATGAAAAAATATATCAAATGAAACCATGTAAGTGAAGAACAGGCTAATAATTTTTTTAATGTTTTTATTTGTATAATTTTTATCCATATTTTTTATTTGTATTCATTTTATTCACATTATTCATTGATTTATATAATTTTAGTCAACCAACAACTATGTTGTTTGCATTTAATAATAATAATAATAATAATAATTCTGTAATATTTAATATTTATTTTTTTATTAGTGTTATTTAAATATTTAATTTAGTAATAGTAATATTTAACAATAATATTATAATTTAGTGTTTGCATTTTTAATGATAATAAAATAAATTAAAAATATAATATTTTTGTGTAAATGTAATCCACTACTCCGCTCTCTAGTCGTCATCCCTGAAAAACCTATTACAGGTGACCATTATTTTTGTAATGTGAAATTCTTCTGTTTTGAACTCTTTCACTCCCAGGTTCTAGGTACACTGCTGATTTACATCCTCTTCATGGTAGAGGAGCTCCGCAAGGCTCCAGTGGAGAACATGGATGATGTCATCTACTGGGTGAATGGCACCTACAGACTGCTGGAGTTCCTGGTTGCGCTGTGCGTGGTCGCGTACGGTGTGTCGGAGACGGTGTTTGGGGAGTGGACCGTGATGGGCTCTACCATCGTACTCATCCATTCTTACTATAACGTGTGGCTGAGGGCCCAGCTGGGCTGGCAGAGTTTCCTGCTCCGCAGAGATGCTGTCAACAAGATCAAGAGCTTGCCTACAGCTTCTCACCAACAACTCCAACAGCACAATGACATCTGTTCCATCTGCTACCAGGTGTGTGTGGATGTGAGGATTTGTGTTTGTGATGGATGTCCAGGTACATTCTTTGTCTATTTCTGTGGTAGATTGATGGTGGGTTCAGTTAGAGTGCATCGCTCTTGTTCATACAATCCTCTAAGTTTTAAACTTATGCGCATAATTTGTGCCACGCCATTTGTACTATGGTCATGAATGATATATATTTTTGTGTGGCTTGCTGACGAAAGACTTCAAGCGATAGGGTTTGAAATGTCTTTGTCTGATGGACGAATTTGTAGACCAAAGCAATAAATTCACTGTAAACCACGGCTTCATGAGGCTTATTGCTTTTATAAAATGGTTATTAAAATAAATATTTTTATGGATATTTTATCCATAAAATAAACACAATAAACAAACAAAAAAATGATATTGATAACAAATGTATTCTTCCGCCAAGCAGTGGAGTTCTTCAGAAACACTTCAACACACAGTGGCGCAGTAATACTGATGTAATGAGGTCACAGGTGTATGTTTGTAGAGTAATGTACAACATCTTTGAGTGCAGCTCAGCCAATTAGAATGAAGGACCGGAATTATCCGTTTTATAAACTGATGTTACATTTGAAGGAGCGACTCGAGCCTTTCCCAGAAACCAGAATATAATACAGATTTGGGGGGTATCATTTATTTATCCCTTCTGTTTTAATTTAATAAGTCTACAATTCACACGATATTAAGCGGAAATAAATCAAGAATAAATAAAATAATTTGATATATATATCTCGACTGATTGGATATTGATTTGTGAATTTGTTTACCTTATTTTCTACATGTAATTTACAATTGCTATTAATATAATAATAATAATGATAATGACGATGCTGATAATATTTTAATGTTATTAATTTTTCTACTACTAATAATAATAATAATAATAAGTTACATTTACTATCATAATAGTTATGTTGATGATAATGTTTTAATATTATGAATACTACTACTACTAATAATAATATAAATTACATTTGCTGTTGTTATAATAATAAAAATAATAATAATAACGATGATAACAATAATGTTTAATTTTAATAATACAAGTAATATTTTTATTACTACTACTACTACTACTACTAATATAATTTTCCATCATTGTA
>RJVU01018281.1:5778998-5809995 GCA_003731715.1 Anabarilius grahami
TATATATATATATATATATATATATAAAGACTTCAGATGCAAAAGCCTCTAAGTGCTGTCTGAAATTTTCTTCTAAAATAAGCATTTTTATCAAGCTTGTATGTTTAGGTTCAGTAATTCCACTTTAATGGCAATTAATAGGTCCTTTTTTATTGCCATTAAAGTGAAATAACTGAACATAAACATACAAGCTTGATAAAAATGCTTATTTTAGAAGAGACGGCATTTAGAGGCTTTTGCATCTGAAGTCTTCATACATATATATTATACACTATATTGCCAAAAGTATTGGGACACCCCTCCAAATCATTGAATTCAGGTGTTCCAATCACTTTCATGGCCACAGGTGTATAAACTCAAGCACAGGCATGCAGACAATCGGTGCGTTCCAAACGGGATATTTCGCCCTCCAAAGGGCACTTCGGAGTGAAAATAATCATGGCCGCCATATTGAAGGGTCGTTCCAAACCGAAGTGCTCAAAACTGGCCACTTCAAAGGGCCCTTCGGAATTAAGGATTTCGAAGGGAACAACTGATGGACACTTCGGGCCTCCATGATCCTTTGCACAGGGAAGTTTGACGTCACAGAATGGGTACAGGAGGCTCGGAGTTCGATTTTAACTATAAATGTATGTATAACATTTTTCTGTACTACTGAAATATTTATTCGAGTTAGATTTGGTACATTATTATGGTCAAAACGACAGTGTACTTCAACAAATATACTTTACAGCTCCTTTTGTCAGTCCATTCAAATGTTTAAAATACATAAATACAATATAGCCTACATGCGATAAACCTAAAATAAATAAATAAATAAACTAACGTTTGCAGCTTGCACAATCTACTCCTCTTTGATTGTCTCGTTAAGATGACGCTGAAGCGCGTTCCAAAAGAAGAGTTTTTTTGATCCCTACACCCATCATCCCTTCGAAGCTCTCACTCCGGAGGGTAAACCCTTTGAAGGGATTAGGGCATAAGGATGAGCCCTTCCGAATGGAGCGCAGGGTGTTTCTACTGTTTCTAATTTGTGAAAGAATGTGTCGCTCTCAGGAGCTCAGTGAATTCAAGTGTGGTACCGTGATAGGTTGCCACCTGTGCAATAAGTCCATTCGTGAAATTTCCTCACTACTAAATATTCCACGGTTAACTGTTATTGGTATAACAAAGTGGAACAATTGGGAACAACAGCAACTCAGCCACGAAGTGGTAGGTCACATAAAATCACAGAGCGGGGTCAGCACATGCTGAGGCACACAGTGCGCAGAAGTTGCCAACTTTCTGCAGAGTCAATAGCTACAGACCTCCAAACTTTGTGTGGCCTTCAGATTAGCTCAAGAACAGTGCATAGAGAGCTTCATGGAATGGGTTTCCATGGCCGAGCAGCTGCAACCAAGCCTTACATCACCAAGTGCAAAGCGTCGGATGCAGTGGTGTAAAGCACTGGACTCTAGAGCAGTGGAGACGTGTTCTCTGGAGTGACGAATCACGCTTCTGTCTGGCAATCCGACGGACGAGTCTGGGTTTGGCGGTTGCCAGGAGAACGGTACTTGCCTGACTGCATTGTGCCAAGTGTAAAGTTTGGTGGAGGGGGTTATAGTGTGGGGTTGTTTTTCAGGGGTTGGGCTTGGCCCCTTAGTTCCAGTGAAAGGAACTCTTAATGCTTCAGCATACCAAGACATTTTGGACAATTTCATGCTCCCAACTTTGTGGGAACAGTTTGGGGATGGCCCCTTCCTGTTCCAACATGACTGCGCACCAGTGCACAAAGCAAGGTCCATAAGGACATGGATGAGTGAGTTTGGTGAGGAGGAACTTGACTGGCCTGCACAGAGTCCTGACCTCAACCCGATAGAACACCTTTGGGATGAATTAGAGCGGAGACTGCAAGCCAGGCCTTCTCGTCCCACATCAGTGCCTGACCTCACAAATGCGCTTCTAGAAGAATGGTCAAAAATTCCCATAAACACACTCCTAAACCTTGTGGAAAGCCTTCCCAGAAGAGTTGAAGCTGTAATAGCTGCAAAGGGTGGGCCAACTCCATATTAAACCCTACGGATTAAGAATGGGATGTCATTAAAGTTCATGTGCACGTAAAGGCAGGCGTCCCAAAACTTTTGGCAATATAGTATATATAATATATATATATATATATATGCTACATACATACATACACACAGTGTTGCGGGTAATGCATTACAAGTAACTAAAATCAGATTACTTTTTTCAACTAGTAAAGTAAAGCATTACTTTTTCAATTTACAACAAAATATCTGAGTTACTTTTTCACATTTATTGACTGACAGCTCCCCTGTCCCCATGTTGAGAGATTTGTTTGAGCTGCGCCCTCTATTGTACAGATGTAAATATGCATTACCTTCAGCCTGAGGTTTATTTGTTTCACTTTTGGTGTGAAAGGGCCTTTACATTTGCCAAATATAGAACTTTTTTGTTGTTATTTAAAAAAACAAACAAGCAAGCCCAGCCCAGGTGAGAAAAAGTAACGCAAAAGTAATGTAACGCATTACTTATCATATAAAGTAACTAAACGCAATAAGTTACTTTTTTTAGGGAGTAACGCAATATTGTAATGCATTACTTTATAAAAGTAACTTTCCTATATATTTTTTGTATATATTTTTTGACCTAACCGCTTCTGTTTTTGAATCTAGGATATGATGACAGCTTTGATCACAAGATTTTTTTGTGGTTGTCTAGAAAAAAAGCTGGTACATATATTTTTCCATTTTAAAAAAGCAAATCTGAATGAAAATGGTGAGAATAATCCTATCAGCGTTCTCAATTTATTCTCCTTTGCTTTTATTGAGCATAAATGTGGAATGATGGTTTGTTTGAATTGCAGCTGAATTCAGTAAAATAAGCCTGAATGTGAACCTGGATGCCAGAATAAATCCAAACCTAACGTATGAAACATTCATCCTGGCTTTCTTTCACAGTGCCTTTCTGAAGCGTAATAAGACCTACAGGGCTCTTAAACCCACCTGTGATGAATCAAACAGACCCACACCTGAGTACTGAGGTAATGTCAGACTGCTGAAACCATCAAAACATCTGATGAAGAGACACGGACCGGATATGCACTCATTTCCTGATCTTTCAGAGGTCTGAAGATCACTTGTCCTTTTGTAGAGTTACTGTATGACCCTTTCTGTACAGTCGTCATAGTCATAACTGTTCTTTTGACATAACTCTTTTACTATTAATGTTATGGATTTGGAAATACGTCTGTAAGAGTTTGAAGTTATGGCATACACATATTCCCACTCTATTTAACTGCAGTGTGAGGTGTCTCAGTGCAGGCAGATGAGAGCGTTTATCCGCTTTTCCTGTGTGAGCACTTTAACTCCCTTTAGCGTGTGGAGCAGGAAGAGAGAATGGAGGAAACATTAGCAAATCAAAGAGTGCTACCCTTTAACCTCTCTCCATCCTTCTGATCAAAGTTAGCCTTGAACTATGACCTTTGTGTATAATGGAGAAAAAAGTTTAAAAAAAAAAATACATGTGAAAAGCAGGAACAAAGCACTCTGTCATTTTGGAAAGGCCAGATATTCCCTAGGTACTTTTTCTCACGGAATAAGAATATAAATTATGTTGTCTTCACGGGTCCCCACCAGTGTGAGTTTCTCCTCCTCTCATTTCGGCTTGTGTGTGTGTGTGTGTGTGTGTACTTGTTTAACCTACATTGTGAGGACCAAATGTCCCCACAAGGATTGTAAAGAGATCACCTACATTGTGGGGACCAGCCAGCAGTCCCCATGAGGGAAATAGATTAATAAACATACTAAATGATGCTTATTTGAAAATGTAAAAATGCAAATAGTTTTCTGTGATGGATAGGTTTAGGGGTATAGGGTTAGTGTAGGGGATAGAATATACAGTCTGTACAGTATAAAAACCATTACGTCCCCACAAAGACACTGAAACCTAACGTGTGTGTGTGTGTGTGGTCCAGGTAAACCCATGGAGACAAAATGTCCCCACAAAGATGGCAATATCCGAAATCCTTGTCCTTGTGGGGAAATTTTTTGGTCCCAATGAGGAAAACAGCTTATAAATGGTGTTTTTTGTTGTTGTTGTTTGAAAATGTAAAAATGCAGAAACATTTCTGTGAGGGTTATAAGGGATAGAATATACAGTTTGTACAGCAGTATAAAAATCATTATGTCTATGGAAAGTCCCCATATAACATGGAAAGCCAACGTGTGTGTGTGTGTGTGTGTGTGTGTGTGTGTGCGTGCGTTCTTGTGACATATCAGGACACAAATGTGTATAATGACATGGGTATGACATAGGTATTACAAAAAGAGGTGACTTATGAGGACATTACCCCATGTCCCCACTTTTCAAAAGGCTTATAAATCGTACAGAATGAGTTTTTGTGAGAAAGTAAAAGTGTGCACAGTTCCCTGTGATGGTTAGTTTTAGGGGTAGGGGTAGTGTAGGGGGATAGAAAATACAGTTTGTACAGTATAAAAACCATTACGTCTATGGAATGTCCCCACAATTCACAAAAACGAACATGTGTGTGTGTGTGTTCCCTGCGTGTGTGTGCGTGTGTATAAAACAGTACAGCAAAATATAATTTTTTTCTCTTCAAACCTAAATCTTAAAAAGGGTTTTGTTTTTGGCTAATGTCTACATTTATTCAAAGGTATCACAATTTAGGTATGTCTAATTAAATGACTGATACTTTAAAAGGACAGTTTAGATTCTGTTAATATTTACTCAGAATGACTGTTTCAGCCACCATTCACTTTCATTTTATGAAAAAAAGAAAAAAAAGAATAGTGACTGAGGCTGTCGGTTCATCGAATTCTGCCTAACATCTCTTTTTGTGTTTCACTGAAGGAATAAGGAAAGTCATACGGGTTTGGAATGACATGAGCGAGTAAATAATTTTAGATAGGCCTAACTATCTTTGCTTCACTCAAATTTTCCTACTAAATGTGTTTCCACGCCTGGACACAAGATGGCAATGTTGGGCTGTCAACGATTGATCGCGCGCATCCTGTGTCCAAAACTCTGGATGCGATTTATTTTATTGAACACAAATCACAGACTCTCTTTGTCGTTATAGTATGTATAAAATATGCACACATTTTAGTTGTCATAATAACCACTAAGACTCTTATTTGTCAATTAGTCGATAAATAGCCTAGGCCTAATGTCAAGCTGAGATGGATCACAAATAGGCTAATCGATAAACAAATCCTAATTATTTCATTTAAAGGGGTGCATTAATGAACACAATTATTATCGAGTTGTTTTCTTGCACTTGCACGCGAAAAAAACGCCTATAGACTAGCTATATTTTTTTAAGGATTTCATTCTACCAAAACTGACAGTGTTAATAGGCTTTTCTTTTCTTTTTAAAAAAATGTTGACATGTGACAATTATCTCACGTGACAAGAACTTTGTTTTACATTATG
Organism: Anabarilius grahami; assembly: GCA_003731715.1. Lineage (NCBI taxonomy): Eukaryota > Metazoa > Chordata > Actinopteri > Cypriniformes > Xenocyprididae > Anabarilius > Anabarilius grahami. Next base: position 5,784,450 of record RJVU01018281.1, read on the forward strand.
ATTTATTTATGGTTATTGAATTCAATTATATGGGCTACTCATCAACGACAGCGTGATTTATGTGGACATCTGTTTTACAAATCAAATCGAATTTGTCGCTGTCAGCAATAGGATTAGTTATATTACATAAAAGTTAATTTGAGCATTTTTATAAGATTATCACAAAAATGGGCACATGATGTTTTAAAAAAAAGAAAGATTGTAGCCTACATTGATTTTTCCACGCACATACACACATTCACATATACGTATTTAAGTAATGCACAGACTAGAATGTGTTTAATAGGCTAAATAACAACAGGTCTGTTTCTTATTTGGACATAAAAAAAAAAAACAAGGAGTCTCCATCGAGTTTCTGCAACTTTAAACTGCATGTGGGAATATAAATACAGAGACCCAATGGGAGCAGAATTCCCCTCTGCCTGACCAGCACTGGATTGGACGGACTCTGTTATATTTCCTCTGTGGAGATATAATTTAGCCATATTACTATACAATATCCATTTCCCGTGCATGCGCACTCATTTTTGAACATAATAAAGCTTTATAATTGCATTCTAAATATAACACAAAACTGCTGTTGTATGAAAAATACAAAGTGCTTCTAGTAAAATGATTTTGCGCTCCCAGCATTTACTTTTATACATTTAAGCTGCTGTTAAATCGTTTGGGTCAATCCAGTTTTGTTTGATGCGCTTATAGGCTACTGTCTGACCAGATGTTTTATGGATTATAATATATATACATGACGTCTTAATCAGCAATGACGTTTTTAAATACATCGCATGATTCAAAATTATTGTTTTTTTGTAGTAAATAATTTTGTCATGTTAGCAAGAATTGTATTATTTATTTGATTTGATCTGCTGAAATCATTAAAGCGACAAACTCCCCATTTATGCACTTTAATGAATCTTTTAAAGAATAATTATGACATTAATTATTCATTTTCTTTATTTGTCAAGCATATCACATGGGATATTGTCTCTCATACAGCTACATTTAATAAAAACTAATAACAAAAAACTAATAATAACATGACAGGTGATCCCTGTTGATTAATTTTATTAGACAAACGTGTTTTAAATATAAAGAACAATACCGTAATATGACTGTGGTTGCTTGCGGTTGTTTTAGTAACCACGAAAGTGAGATAACAAAAGTTAGTAAGAGTTCATATAATTTATTTTACCTGGATGTAAACAGACGCTCACGAACAGAAAATCGCCTTTGCCTAGCAGGTAACCATAGCAACAGGAGGTGGCTTGAGCACGTCAGAATCATTATCGGTATAAATAAACAATAAAAAAATAAACAAACAAACAATGCCATTATTTATCACTTTATTACATTTACATTTCTCCAAAAGAACTTGTGTTTTGTTTAAAAGGTCTTTAGGATAGGCTAGACGTCTGCTTAAATTTGCCAGGGGCGCCAAAAGGATTGTACAGCGCGCGAGACAAACCTCAACAGTCTGCGCCTCGAAATTTCCTTTAGAAATTCCTAAAGTCCAACCCTTGAAAGAAACTTCCTCACATATTGAACAATTCTCACACTTGTTCATCCCTAAACCAGTATTTAAACAAACTTACTGTGCTGTTTCTGAAATAACCAAACAGTATTCAAAATAATTCAGCGTTCGTGTGAACTGCATCAATTTGGCTTCAATCGCGCGCTCCGGTTGGCAGTTACCCGCGTGACATTAACGCGCGGCGCGCATAACTTCTTTCTGGTTTTCACTCTAAACACGCTGCTCGCTAAGTGGGCAGGGCAAGCTGTGATATCTAATTAGGCGACGGGCTTCGTGGTTGGGTGGACAGCTAATGGTAGTTCGGCTTTACTTATGTTTGGGGGGCGGCCCTGTGTGCTCAGTCACTCCCTCCTCCTCCTCCACCTCCTCCTCCTCCTCCCTTTGGGGTTAGTTTGCTTGTGTTTAGTTCCCAGAGACAGTCAAATCGGATTCCTTTGGGAAAGGACACAAATCACTCCCGTTTGAACAAGGGGAACAGCGAGGGAGCTGTCTCCACAAGGGTCCACCTCTCCTGGTTGATTTCATATTGCTCATTCATGTGATTTGATCAGAGAATACTCTTTGTGGAGAAAGACAGGAAAGGAAAGGAGGAGAAAATAAAGGGAAAAAAATAGTCTCTGGATGATGACATTTGATCTAACCCTCAGCGAAGCCCGTTCTTGATCCTATTGTTTCTTAAAGTGACATTAGACTTCTTTTTTTTTTTTTTTGCTCACGCTAGACCAAAGGGACCTCCAGTCTAATCTTACAGTTTTTGTTTGTTTGTTTGTTTGTTGTTGCACGGCGTTCCCAAACCTGGATGTTGACATCTCGCGTTTCTTTTGGCACGTCGCTCTATTTTGTGTTTCAGAGAGGAAGCGCTAATAGAGACAAACGCGGTGACACCTGCTCACCCATACACTTCTCCTTGTCTTTTTTTAACGGAGCGATCAAAAGAAGCAAGCATCGACTGAGACGGTGACAGGAGTCTGTTTTCATGTTCGGGATTCAAGACAGCATTCAAAGGAGCGGGAGTAGTATGAAAGAGGAGCCCATCGGTGCCGGGATGAACGCTGTCCGGACATGGATGCAGGGTGCCGGAGTGTTGGATGCGAACACAGCCGCTCAGAGGTAAGCCGGCGGCGGTCTCCAGCGCTACGGGAACAACAACCAGACGGAATATTGTGCGCTTATCATCCTGGGACGACACAAAACGCTCATGTATATCATCCTAATCAGTGCGCGATATCTGCTTATTAATAACCAGGTGACAAAGAGATTGATTAATTGCTGCGATAAGTTCAGCATCCTCTCCGGCGTGCTGTGGACACCAACAGATAGAATGCTTGAGTTGCAAGTCACATTAAAACTGTTTTTTATTATTTCTATCATTATTAGTTCTAACGTTAAAATAGTAAAAAAAACATTTGCTTTTAAACAACTAGTTATGCATTGTTTCTAGAGCTTCAAATACCGAATTTGAAAGAAATCCTGACAGTAGCTGAATGTTATAGCCTATTCAATAAGATTTATATTAATTACTTTTTGATTTACCACAATTACATCCAATATGTTAACTCCTATATTTATTGTAATAGAAAAACAATAGGCCTTATAACTGCTTCAGAAAAAAATGACCATACTATAAAAGACTAGGCTTTCATTAATAAATATTGGTTTAAGCTATTTAAACGGTTAAAATTACATTTTAAGACTTTTCCATTTTGGAAACTAAAACATTTAATTATTTTTAACCCTTTTAAAGAAAAACATTATGCCCTATTAATTAATCACAACGAGTGTAATTATTGTTTTTATTTTATTTTTAAATATACATAGGCCTATATAAATCTATAACTCTCTCTGTGTCTCTCTATGTGTTCATAGTGGAGTGGGTCTTGCTCGAGCACACTTTGAGAAGCAGCCTCCTTCAAATCTTCGCAAATCCAACTTCTTCCACTTCGTTTTAGCGCTATACGACAGACAAGGACAACCCGTGGAAATTGAAAGAACTTCTTTTATTGGATTTGTTGAAAAAGAAAAGGCAAGTGAAACGGTCTCTTTTGCATATATTGGTTTTGCAAATTTGAATGAAAATATCTGTCATTTTTTAAAGTCTAGGCTAATAGAGAAAATGTCACTGATAGCGTATAAAGTTGACATTTTTATTATTGCATTCAATTACTGATCTATCATAAATCTCAGCTTTTAAACCTCCCTTTTATTATTATTATTATTTTACATATTCATCTCTAATAATTTAAGAGAATCTGAGGTTTTAAGTTTTTTTTTAAAGAACAATTCTGTATATTTTGCAGAAAGGCTCTAGTGATAACCTAAGGTCATAGAATAAATTTTCCCTTTCAAAATACACTATCCTTGATAATACCACATTGTAAAAATAGCCTACACAAAGCGTATTTTTTTTAAGTACGCTAATTTGTTTTTGAACTTGTTCCTACTCACTGAAAATGACTTTATACCGTTCAGATTTTGTTTCGGTTCATTTTTTTTTTTTTTTTGGCCTCCTGGTCTGCTGGGGAATAGCCGGTCTGACTCACATGGGCACTTCAGAAATAGTAAAATGTGTTTTTCTTGCTAACCATCAAATTTATTTTCGCAGGAAACTAGCGGAGAAAAGACAAACAATGGGATCCATTACAGATTGCAGCTTCTTTACAGCAACGGTAAGACGGCATCAAGACTCATTGATCTTTGCATAAACACATCAGGGATTTACTTCAGTATCTGAATAAAATAAAAAAACTGCGAGAAGGAGGGGTGACAAGAAATAAATAATTCACTATGTAACTAGATCAAACTGATTGAAAAGGAATATAATGTCCTGAAATAATAATAATAATAATAATATACTATAATTCGTAGGCCTATAATTGTTCAAACAAAAGATATTAAAATGCGCAGCAAAGTCGTTGCGTTTTAACTAGGCTATAAAATTATTGAAACATAAAACGATGACCATTAGTGCACTTTTCCGGTTCCGCGTTTTCCAGAAATGTGCACTTCATATGATGGAAGCTAATGGCCATAATGAAAGTATACTCTTTTCTGTCTACTAATGTGGCAAATTACAACCAGGCGTTTGGAAATGTGTTGCGCCAGTCCCTCATGTTCCTAAACCCGTGCCATAAGACATTTTGAACATACATTTAGTATGTTAAAAATCATGTTTTCTATGAATGTTATTAGCTCNCTTTTTTTTTTTTTTTTTTTTTCTGTAAAAGTCATTTTTATTTTAGTTTAATTTAGTTTGATCCAAAACCAATTTTTTTTCATAATCTTTTAACACTGTCTGCAGACTATGTTGGGTTGTTTTGTCTAGACATTTAAAACATCTATGTTATATTAACCCATGTCATTGTGAATGGTAAATATATACCTGCCAGATTCATTTCTAATCCATTTGTGTGTGTGACCTGCATTGTTCTGTGAGTTAAAGAGGAGTTATTTTCTCTCCTCCACAGGCATCAGAACAGAACAGGACTTTTATGTACGCCTGATTGACTCCATGACCAAACAGGTAAGACATTATTTCCAAATCCCCACGGTCTGCTGGTGAATATCCTCAGAGAGCCTATGTGTGATTTGCAGTGAGAGTGAACGTGTGCGTGTGTGCCGTGCACCCTGGTGAGTTTGGGGTTACACTCTAGCATGCCTCAGGGGCACGAGGATCGGTTAGTGTCTAAATATGACATACTCTCTCTGGGACATCATTTAAGATGACTGAGCGTATGCATGTATTTATGTGCATACGTGTGACAGCGAGATTGATTGCTAGAGAGAGAGAAAGAAAGAAAGAGACTTTCAGTTGTATTCATTGTCTGTCACAGGGGATTATCCAGTGGTGCCTTTCAATGTTTAAACAGCCAGTTTTTGAAAGTGTATGTGTGTGTGACTCTTTTGCAACGCCTATAGACTTATCTGTGTGTATTCAAATGTGTTGTGGGAACTGATGTTTATTATGAACAGGCATGCATGAAGATTCTTATAGCTTGTCGTATTAACTGTGCAGGTTGTGAGGTTTAATCTTGGAGAAAAAAACACAGGGCAGCGAGAGTGACCTCACAATCTCATATGTGGCGCTCTTCCTTTTCACCCTAAAACAGAAACAGCCTCTCCCCCCTCTCTCACTCGTCCCCTCGCTTCCTCTCGCATGATCTCTGTCAATAAATGTTGTTTTAAAGGTCCAACAATGCTGCTAGTCAAGAAGTGTGACAACAAATTTTAGTTCAAAGTTTCATAATGTTAAACAAGAATAAATATAATCAAATAAATATGCAAAGCTTATAAGCTAATTTAATTAATAACTAAAAGAGTTGTATTTCCCTTAAGCTGTTTTCATAACAGTTGTATGTAATATGTGTGTATGTGTGTGACCCTAGGCAGGGTGAAGTGTGTAATGATATGAGGTAATTAGCAGGCGTGTGACAGACAGCCTGCTAATGCTTCAAACACTTAGTGCATCATGTGATTTAAACATGCCAGCTTGATTACCCCATTGTTCCACCCTGTTGCTGTATGTGTGCTTATTGAGAAGCTGTAATGAAGTGGAGAGATAAATACTAAAATATACGTATTTTCTGACAATTATTTTAATTTGGTCTAAAATTTGATATAAAACATTTAGTGTTCTTATAGTGTTATATTTTAAAATAACAATAAATTAATGTAAGAATGTTTAATATTTATTTGAAATTCACTCATACTGTTTTTCATGACCAAAAGCATAAATTTCTTCTCCCCGAATCCCTGGATGTTACATTTGGCGCAAAACAGTTCTGCAGCTCCCATTTCTGTATTGTGTGATTTGTTTGTGGTTTATAATTTCCTTTACATGAATGTTTATGTGGGGGAAGCTAGGTGCTGTTACTGATGCTGGTTTTTGCCCTCGCTCTGCTGAGCGGTTTGGCTGGCGTGTAGCAGGACAGATTTATGTGTGTGGGTGAAAGGCAGCAGCGTTGTGCTGAGGGAGAGAGACTGTTCTTTGACACCCCTGAGGTAAATACAGTGGCCAGGGGGACTGGTCCTGGCTCAGCCTTTCACTGAGTGTCTCAATAAAAAGCCGTTTATCTCCCCAGGGTTGTCTCCCACGTGCACATATATTACTGACTGATTTATTGGCTATTTCTGTGGCAAACAGCCCTGCCATACCTGTTAATGATGAGGTGCCAGTGAGTGAACAAGAAAGAGAGATAGTGTGTGTGAAAGAGAGTTTGGCAGCCTAGTCAACATGCTGGCTGAATATACGGGTACTTTACAAAAAGTTATCTGATGGTATACCAAGGTACCATGGTATTTACATAAACAAATGTGCAAATTGTAACTTTAAGGGTACAATAGCTTGTCACTGCAGCAAAACCCTTAAAGGGATAACTTTGTACCTTATTTACCCTTAAAAGGTTACATATTATACTCTAAGGCACTAGTATGCACCTTTCAAGGGTAGATAAGGTAAAAAGTTGTTCCTTTAAGGGCATTGCCCTAGTAAAATAAGTTGCTTGTACTTGGTATTACTATGGTATCATGTCCAAAAAACTTGGTAAATACTATCTTTCAGAGTAGGCCTACTACTCGGGTCTTTCAGCAACAAAATACTCTTTTGCAACATTTCCCAAAATTATTTTATGAAAATTTACCTTCAATACCTTAAATATACCTTATATACTTTCAATACCAATACCTTTTAAAGGGTTAGTTCACCCAAAAATTAAATTTCTGTCATTATTTACTCACCCTCATGTCATTCCAAACCCTTAAGACCTTCGTTCATCTTCGGAACACAAATTAAGATATTTTTGATGAAATCCGAGAGGTTTCTGACCTCCCTATTCATAGCAATGTCATAAAAAATTTGAAGGCCCAGAAAGGTAGTAAAGACATTGTTAAAATTGTCCATGTGACTACAGTGGTTCAACCTTAATGTTATGAAGTGATGAGAATACTTTTTGTGCTTCATAACAAATTTCAAGGCCCAGAAAGGTAGTAAAGACATTAATAAATTAGATGAACGGAGGGAGGTCTTACGGGTTTGGAACGACATCAGGGTGAGTAATTAATGACAGAAATTAAATTTTTGGGTGAACTAACCCCTTAAAATATGGTCACGTTTACCGTTGTTTGACAAATTTTTGTATGTAAAGGTCCAGTCATTTCAACAGGATTCCATGTGATCTGTAATTTCATGCAGGGGCGAAAAATTTACTAATGCAGATTTTCCAACGGGTTGGTTATGCAGATTCGCTGTGTTGACCAATAGAAAGCTGCTTGGTTTGAAAGTGAGCTGTGTTTCATACATATTGATAATACAAAATGGACCTTTTGTTGTCTGCGAAATTTCATGAAAAAACAAATTTCGTGTCAAAGACAAACTTGCGCAAGGCCTTTTGACTGGCTCCTCTTCAGATTTCTCATCTTGTTGTCATTTGACTGCAGCAGTTTTTTTTCCTCATCCATGTCAGTTTAAAACGCGGCTTAGGATATGACGGCGTGTTAGTATTTAAATGCCTTTTGGAAAACCTGGTCCAAAACCACTCTGCGGTGAGCAGTCAGCCTACATATGCTGAGGAGTGCTCGCAATGTGTTTAAGATTTCCCATTAAAGCCCCATAACTCTGTACAGAGAGGTTACAGAGCACCTCTCCACTCAGCATGTGCTGGCTTTGGCATGTCGGATGGGAGGGCTGATGAGCAGGTTTATAGAGCTGTTCAACACACACTTCTCTTTAGCACTTAGCAAGGCGGTGAAGTCCAGTCGCCTGACCACACAGTTAGCTACTGAGAGCTTCTGTACATACACACAGCTATTAGAGACAATCAAACAATCCAGGCTAGAGCAGCAAGAATCAAGTTTGCTTCAAAATAAAGAAACGGTTCAGTCTAAGCGCATAAAAACTGACAAATTCAGTGCCCGTCTTATGCTCACATTCACAATAAACCCATATGCGCTCAGTCGGTTTGCCTGTGGGAATGGTTGGAGCGGGCGAGGAGAGATGGAGCGGGTGTCAAGCTGACAGGCCGTATCTGTGATCAACGCATGAGCTTGTGACAGATCTGATGAAGACAATGCAGTAAAAGACTCTCTCTCTCGCTCTTTATCCTTCCATCCAACTGTTTCCCTCAACAGCTGAAGCGCAGAACAAAAGCGAATCACATACGCGGGCTTAATGCGCACACACACTGCGCTGACACGCTAGCGTGATGGTAACAAAGAGGGAAATGTGTTTTCATGTATTTACAGTGCATTGTTTACATGCCTCAGATGCGGCTGTCAGTTCAAGGCGGCACTGGCGGCTCTCAAACGAGATTTGAGGAGCAGTTTGTGCAATATAAAATATGCATTAAAAGCAGCATCAGGGTCTAATGAAAGCTTCACACACACCTCGGCGCACCGTGCCATGCATGTTTCATGCGCTCCGTGGCCCTCCTTAAGGAGAGCTTTGTTCAGAAAAGTGCTGGGCTGGAACCGGTGGGTAACTCCGAGCTGTAGCTCGCCTGTTGCTGTGTGTGTTTTTTAGAGCTAAGCTTCGGGCGGATTCCTAAATAAATTTGCACGGGAGAGAGGGAGGTCTCGGCTGTTCTTTTGCTTCGGTGCAGCTTGTGTGCGTATTTTTCCTGTTAATTACGGAATAGGGTGTGTTTACATGCCAGAAACACTTCCCCAAAGTGTACGACATGCAACAAAGTGACACAAATCTCCTATATTAGATATTTCCTGTAATCAGTAGCTGTTTGGAGATTCTGATGATGTCAGATAGGACGTGAATGGCCGCTCTGTGCCAGGCCACATAAAGGCTTAATGCTACTCATTTGCAAATATTTACACACACAAGCTTTGAGGTTCTAAATATCCCAGTGATTAAGTCTGCTCATCTACATTGAACGTGTGTGTGTGTGTGTGTGCTTGTGTGAAATGTGTAGCAAAGAAAAGCATTCAAAGCTTCTATAGACCATGACCTTAAACACTTTTTAGTTGCAACTTGGTAATGAAAAGTGGGGATATTGGGTAAAATAGGAAACCTGCCCCACAAAGGTAAAACGCAGTAACTACACCAACAATGAAACTGAAAAGTGATTGATTTTTTTTTTTGTTTTTTTGTTGCCAAGGACCCTTAATATATAATATTTTCCAAATATATTTATATGTATAAAGGCCCATTTTTACTGAGAAGAAGCACGATATGAAGACAACATATTGCTTGTAAAAACTAATTAATTATTACTGTACTGAATGATCTGAAAATATTTACTTTGTTTTAAGCATTTTATTAAAATACTTAAATTACATTTTATAGTAAATACAATTTTTTTTTTTTTACATACCATTAGAGTAGTGTTAGATGTAAACCTGAAGGGAAAATCTTTCGATTAAATTTCAACTTTATTTTTTTTATTAAAAAAAACAACTTTATTTGTATAGCTTTATGTTTGTATAGATATACATTTTTACAATAGATATCACTCCACAGCAAATTTACATTTATGTTTTAAAGTCCTAAAAATACATTTTGTATATCCAAAACCCCTAGTGTAAGAAAGATCAGTCTTAACTCAACATAGACAAAATCTGTAGTTGTTGTTTTTTTTTTTTTTTTGCCCTTGCACGATAGGTGCGACGTCAGGGGCTACAGAAAAACCCACCAGATGACGCTTCGTGTTGCACTAGCTGGAATCCAGAGGAGTATGCACGACCATTGTTGTGTTTGCCTCTGAGGAGAAATTGACAAACTGTTTTCAGACTTTTTCCAGGCACTTATGTACTGTTCTCTGCATGGAGTTATTCTGAGTCTGTTTGCAGGGGCTTTGTGTGATAAATAGCCAGTCTTATATATGAAATGAATGTGTGGTGGTGTAGAGGACGTCTTTGTGTGGCCTGAACTGCTCTCTCTGCCTCCCTCTTCCTCTCAGAAAGCCTGCGGGGTCGAGGCTCTAGGCTTAGACAGTGATGCATGCTTGCTCGCTTTTAGAGGACCTTGACCCTTATTTCCGCAATGTGAAATCTAACAAACAAATGTCCTCGATCACCTATGTCCTCTAGCCAAAGCAATGAAAGGAAATAAAAAATATATAATAAATAGGGCTGAAATTATTTGGCATTATCGACAACAAAAAATTGTAGATAAATATTTTTGTTGTTGGATAGTCTTGTGATCTAATATGATTTTGCTCTATTTTAAAGGCCTGCAATACAAGGTTTGACCAGAGGGGCGCAATACTGTAATGCAGCCCTCCCGGATGAAATCCAATAGAAGAAGACACAGCGCTTCGGAGTGTAAACAAAGCCGAACCAGTAGAGTTTGGGAAAGTTTAATGTAACTAAAATAATAATAATTCTGTCATATACACGGCTGCCAACTCTCACGCAGTTCTCACGCCACATGTCCATTTTCTCATGCAGTGAAAAATACATCGCAGAACACGAGGACACAACGCCGACAGACAAGACAGAGCAGGTTACTTTTGATATGAAACAAAGTCTCAGCTTTTAAATTTTGTCAAATTTACTACAAAATTCAAACAATGAATGTGGTTTTGGCGCATTTTTAATGTGTCTTGACAGATCCCAATAGCGCCTTAGTTCAAACAGCACGTGAACCGATCATCTCTTCCTCTTTACTGCTAGTTGTAGCACGAAATAAATACAAATAAACATCAGAAGGTATGTTGAAAGAAACAGTACAACTTACTGAAATGTAGCATGTCTCGTGTAATCGCTCAATCATCGTTTCAACCGCGGAAAGACGTCAATAAAACGCCACTTAATGTTATATTTACCTCAGGAAAGCTATTAAATGACCATAAACTCGATAATAAGTGAGAAAAATGAACTCCAGAGAATTTTTTTTTCAAAAAATATATTTACTATACATATTTTTACTCATTAAAAAGTTATTCTCATAATATTATTATAAAAACTGCATTATATGCAATTGTATTCAAATCAGTTGTTAATTTTAACCTTTAACAAAGTAATGTACCAGCATTGACCTAATATGAATTAACTTTATTTTCTGGGTCTGATTTTCTGGTTTTCAAACAAGTGTTTCATGTAATTGAAAAAGCATTGTGCACTTGTGAGGGAAACAGTTCCTCATTAGAACCATCAGCTGTTTTTCTGTGTCTTCAGTTGCCATGAGTGGCATGTATATGTGTGTTCAGAGAAAAAGAGAGAGTGATTCATGGCAAACGGGTTTAAGTGTGTGTGTGTGTGTGTGTGACAGAGAGCAGCCTGTTAATAGGCTGCAGTGTGTGTATGTTTTGAGTAGAGTCACTGATTCACGGCTGTGGGGGACATCTTGTGTGGAATTGGAGGATGGAAACAAAGCTGAGGTTTTTGGATGAAGTGTTAGCTGGGCCAGATGGCTCGCTATGCTCCAGTCTGGCAGCCCAACTGCTTGCTGCACACATAAACACACACATGCTAATGCACAAATACATGCGTGAATGCATACACATGCACAGAGTCTCACAGATGCAGGCTTATGGAAGCTCACGCGCGCACATCTTTCCGAGAGGGCTATTTCACACTAGCTGGAGTACGACACTTATTCAGAGGGACCTGTAATTATGCAGTTTATCGGATCACCCTCCTTTATCTCTTTTCACTTCGCAAATGTCTTTTCTCATGTAGTAATAAGAGTGCTTTGCTAAACAATACTGTTTTGCATTGTTGTATGATTAGTCAATCTGTGAGCCTCAAATGCCTGTGGAGGGTGGGCACTGTGGCAAGGGTGGTCCTCTATGACATAATAGGACATTAATCTGCACAGTCCAACAAACACTACACACATAGTTCTTTTGATTCCTCAAGCCTGCTTTTAATTAAACCAAAGAGCAACAAATGATGGAGCTGATTGTTGCCAAGAGAAAACAATGCAGAATTGTGCAAAATTCAAAACTGAAGAATTGTGTTATTTCTCAAAAGTCTGTCTGTCTATGGACTTTTTTCATTTTCATTTTTTTCAAACATTTCAAAAAAGTTCAGAGTTTGTCTTGACAAACTTTGCTTTTTTAGTTAAATGAGAGTTACATGAATGTTCTTACATTCAAATTTGAATCTCAATTCTGCATCATGTTTTCTAGTTCAATTCAAACTTCATTCAGATTTAGGATTTGAATTGGAATTTAAAAGTCTTTTTCAATTCAGTTCTTAGATAGATTGGATGTTAAAGGAAAAGTTCATCCAAACATAAACTCTGTCATCATTTGCTTACCGTTATGTCGTTCCAAACATGTATGTATGACTTACTTTCTACTTTGGAACACAAATAGAGATGACAGAATTATCATGCTGCTCTTTCCCATAAAACTCCAAAAAGTACCATAGAAGTAATCCATTTGACCTAAGCAATAGTTTGTTTGTTTTTTAACCCGGAAAATTATTAATTGATTCAAAGATTGTCATATTCAAACTTTGGATGTCTCCATGTTTGATGTCATTGACACCAAACACCAATGGTTCTCACATAACCGAACGTGATGCACCGAGTTTAAACTCTTAGAGAGGTGGTTAAGGATCATTTTCTATTGCAGCAGGTAAGTGGGCATTAAATTGCCCACTTTAAGCCTGGCTCAGCCAGACACAGACCACCCCACACACGAAGGTTCTGTTCAAGTCTTCCCAAGGTGCACTAGGCAGTTTTGATTGATTGATTAGCTGAAACAAAATGACATCAATGAAATTCAGAGCCCTGTGTGTAGAGTGAGAAACACGGGACTAAATGAACAGAACATTCTGAAACAAATATACTAAAACCGACCTGATCATTCCCAGGCTGCATGAGATCTTTCAACAGCAACCTCTGCCAGATGGAAGAAGGGACACATTAAGCGCTGCAGTGTGTGTATGGCGTAATGATGTGATGTCATAACGTTTTTGTTTCAGTGCAACGATACAAATAGATATCCTATTCTTTTCATGATAGGATTTAAACACTCTGAGAGTTAGTCATGGAAATTCATGCATTTACACCACAAGGAGAAAATGTTGTTTGTCAATTTTCTCTAACCACATTTTTCCACCTTCTCTTGTCCATCAGGCAATTATCTATGAAGGGCAAGACAAAAACCCAGAGATGTGTCGGGTGCTGCTGACGCACGAGATCATGTGCAGGTGAGAAACACACACACATGCAATACACCACACTCCCTCCTATTACACAATCAAGCTCTTGAATCTTCCCTTCCAAGCTCTGCCCGCTGACTGTGAGAGCTTTACTTTGGCATCGTTCTTGTCTTGGCAAGGCTGCAGACCTCTGGATCTAGCATTAGTGTGACAGGGCTGAGCTTTCTGCTCACACACACACAGCTGTGTGTAAGCCTTGTTGTAAAATTAGACGTAAGGGGGAGGATAGATTAACATTATTATAAATTTGCTGAAAGGTCAGATCGTTATTCTTTAATTTATCATACATGTCCGTCAAAACTGGAATAAACAGTTTACTTCTATTTAAGAGGGATGCAGTACATTTATATCAAGGCTCAAGTTTAGACTTACGATGCACTATTACACAAGATGCTCCCAGATCATTTTTCACCAGCCCAAATGGGATCCTGATAAAGTTACGCCAGCCTGTTTCCTATCAGAGTTAGAACTGTTCTTTTCCCAGACTGTGGCTCAGTCTTAGAAATCAAAGCTTGGCTTTGTGCTAAAAAGATGCCAGCTAACATTTCTATTTTTGGAGGCTCATTTTTCAGTGGTTGGTAATTCTTATTTTAATTATTGTTGAAATAATCACACAAAAACCAAGTAGAGAAATATACTTTTAAAGTTCACTTTATAGTCAGGGTTGTCACCATTAAGAATTGAAAATTTTAAATCCGAATTGAATTAGCAAACAGGATGCAGAATTGCTATTTAAATAATAACTAATAACTCATTTTAATTAAAAAGCAAAGTTGGTCATAGCAAATTTTGAACTTGATTTGAGGAAAGTTTTGAGGAAAGTGTAAAAAGCTTTTAAGTTTGAAGGTTTACATAGATAGATACACTCATGAATTGAAAGTGAGCTGGTTCTTCAATTCTGAATTTTGCAGTGACAGTATAAAAAATGGAGTTTCATGACATGAGAAATGAAGGAAGATCGACGACTTAAGTTCAGACCAGCTCTCGTCTCTCTGCCTTCTTGAATCTCTATCCAGGTCATCCACTTCTTGCTCTGCAAGAAAAAAAAAGAGAACGAGAGAAAGCCATGCACCTTTAATTAAAATCAAAAGATAAATTCCTTGCACTTAAAACTGGGTTGTGGAGATGAGTCCTCATCTATTTTTGGTTGAAATGGAGAGCATTTGAACAGTTTTCTACTAAAAATATACCACTCATGCTTGGTTAATTAGGACAAGGAAAAACTCATTACTCAATAAGAATCCTCTTGTTATTCCACAGCTAATGAATGCAGCTTGCTTTGAGTTTTGACAATGAAATATGTGCAGGCGAGCCAAGGCTCTCTCCTCTTTCTCTTTCAATCTTTCACTCCCCCTCACTACCTTTCTCACACACGCACACACACACATGCTCGCACACAGCCTTCTGTTATCACTCTTTCAAAATAGTCGCTGATTTAAAGATGTGTATTGACACAAACACTTAGTACCATACGTGCCTACAAAGGCTCACCACGTCAGCTTTGATCTGCCACTGTAGGATTACATGGATCACATCTGAACTACATATCGCTACTGGAACCCATAAGGTCCCTCAGATGCAAATGTCTGTACTTGGTTGCACACCAAAGAGCTTTCTAAAAGCAGCAGAAAAGGAAAAGCATCTATTTCAAATGAGTAAACAACTAATTCTTTTCTCTATCTTCCTCCTTTTTTCCTTCTTCATCTGTATATGGTGTTTTGATACAGAGCCTGTGCTGAGAGAAAGGCACAATTACCAGTCTGCAATTAGACTGCTCTCCATTAATCAGGGCTGTTAATTGCTGTACGCCTTGCCATTAGCCATATGGTGCCGCATGGGCCTGCAAGCATGAGACAGAGACGCATTTTCCCAAACAACTCGCTCACAGGCAAGGCTAGAAACAATCGCTCAAACGCAACTCTGGGCTCTTTATGATGGAGTTCCACATCCTCATATGCAAGGATTGATATGATTTTGTTTGGTTTGTGTGGTTCAGATGAAACATCACAAACTTGGCCAAAGTATTAAAGGCTGGGTGGTCACAGTTGGAGAAATGCTGCTTTGTTTGGTTTTGGGGGCTATTTTAGAGCCGCTGTCTGTAAAGAAGCTGGACTAAGGGCAGTTCAGCTTTAATGGCATCAGCGAGGGCCACATCCTGGTAATTACGAGCAGCAATTTGGATTTAATTTCTTCAAATGCTGCAGCAGGAGGAAACGCTTGAGATTAAAGATTATGGTTCCCCTGCAGGTCCGCTGGGACAGAGCAAAACGAGCCGGAATGGGCGAAAAATCCCCCTGAACGAAGCCAGAGCATGCGTGGAGTCATTAGCATATCGTTGATGGGGGGTGCTTGGCGGTTCATTGATGGTGGTGGGGGGCCTTATTGTGGTTTCCCATGGGTTCTAGCTGGCTATTGGGTTATCGGAGTGTCACATCCATCTGTGCCCACCCCTCACATCCCAGAAAGCTTTGCTCCTGTGTGACCCACTTCTGAGAGAACATCGCTAAAGACTTGACTGCTCTCAGAGGAATGAGAGAAAATGAGAGCAGAGAGAGGCAGGAAGGTAAAAATACGGCAGCAAGGAAGAGTAAACTGAGACGGAAGCCGACCACACTCTGTCCAAACTAACAACAACGCTTAGACCGCCAGAGTGCATGAATGAGGGGACAAACTCAATCCATTTTATCAAGCTCATCAGGTCTAAAGGAGCCCACTCACACACAGATCTGTTCTGCTCCTATCACATGATGTTTCATGCCCTATACTCGCTCTCATTCGAGCCCCTCTGCCATCTGTGCAGAGAAACCTGAACTCACCGCCCCACCTGCTGTTTACTGCCAGCCTCCATCCACCGAAGACACCATGTATACACCCCCTTTCCAATCCCTCCTGTCTTCTTTCACTTGCTCATGCTCTAGTATCCATCTTATTCTCCGCTGCTGTCCCGTGCAAACAGAAACCTGGAGCTATGAGCAATGAGATTAAATAGAGAGCAAGAAGGTGTTGCCAATAGATTTTGGTGCATGTGTAATCTGGCAAAAAAAGTCTTCTATTCAGATATTAGAGGGCTGTTTGACTGACATATAAAACTGCCATATAAAAATCACACGTCATTTTATTTGACATTTAGGCCGCATTTACACTACATGGTTCAAATGACCCAATTCTGACCCCCCCCATGTGGCACAGATTGGATATGACCCACGAACGTGTAAGCCGGAAAAAAGCGCATGGATTCTGATATTGTCCGATCGATTTCAGGCCTCATTCATATGAGGAAATAAATCTAATATGAATCGGATATGTGCATTTGAATAAAATAAAATGCTCACAAACATGTCCCTGCCCTTGATATACAATCACTGAAGTAAATTTGGTTTTAATGCGTAAAAAAGAATATGAGGGTGGATTCGAACCCAGAACCTCTGACGTGCTTACCAAAAGTTCTACCACCTGACTATTATTCCTCTGGAATGGATGAAACTATTGCATTAAAAATGTTTCTATGAATTCCATGTCAATAAATTAATCTCAATGTACTATTGAAAGTGATTTCTTGATATCATAATGCTATTTTTATTGTTAGTTTCACCATATGTAGTGGTGAAACTGTATCAGATACAGTCACTTTTGAAAGAAGATGTAAGCTTGTTGTCAAAAACCCCCCCATATATATTCAAAAAATCGGAATTAGCCATTAAGACCTGCAGCGTAAATGCGGCTTTAGAGGCTGGCAAAAGTTTCTGCATTAAAACAATTATAATTTTATAAATGATAAAAAATATCAATTAAATATCTATTAGAAACAAAATAAAGTTCATAAATATAACACACAAAATTGTATGTATACCTCTTTAATTTTACCTCTCCTTCTTTATCCTTTCCTCTCCTTACCCTGCCCTCGTCTCCTCTCTCATCACTCTATAACTGCCCAGTTATCAGCCACACTTCTAATACACAGTCCGAGAGTTCAGTTCAGCATTCAACACAATCATCCCTCAACAGCTCATTCACAAACTGATCGAGCTGGGGCTCAACACTTCGCTGTGCAACTGGCTGTTGGACTTTCTGACTGGAAGACCTCAGGCAGTACGGGTCGGCAGCAACACATCCAGCACCACCACACTGAACACTGGGGCCCCCCAAGGATGTGTGCTGAGCCCCCTCCTCTTCACTCTGCTGACCCACGATTGCATACCGTCACACAACTCCAACCTCTTTATTAAGGTTGTGGATGACACGACTGTGGTGGGTCTCATTAGCAACAGAGATGAGACAAACTACAGGAGCGAGGTGAGCCGCTTGGCTTGGTGGTGCAGTAACAACAATCTCTCTCTGAACGTGGAGAAGACGAAGGAGATTGTTGTTGACTTCAGGAGAGCGCACACTCAGCATGTTCCTCTGACCATCAACGGTGCGACTGTGGAGAGAGTGAGCAGCACCAAGTTCCTGGGTGTGCACATCACAGAGGACCTCTCCTGGACCGACAACACCACAGCACTAGCCAAGAAGTCTCAACAACGTCTCTACTTCCTCCGCAAACTGAGGAGAGCCAGAGCCCCACCCCCCATCATGTGCACCTTCTACAGAGGCACCATCGAGAGCATTCTGACGAGCTGCATCACTGTGTGGTATGGCGCCTGCAATGCGTCCTGCCAGAAGACTCTGCAACGCACAATGAGAGCAGCTGAGAAGATCATTGGTGTCTCTCTCCCCTCCCTCCAAGAAACTTACGGAACCCGTCTCACTCGCAAAGCCCTCTGGATCGCAAGTGATCCCACCCACCCGTCACACAGCTTCTTCAGTCTGCTGCCATCAGGGAGGAGACTGCGGAGTCTCCAGGCCAGGACCAGCAGATTGAAGGACAGCTTCATCCATCAGGCTGTCAGGAAGCTGAACTCGCTCCCGAACTTGCCCCCCCGTACCTTTTCTGCCCCAGGCACCACTGAACTATGACCCCCCCCCCCCAGATCCCACATCCCCAGGTCCCACATCCCCAGGTCCTTCCACCCCCCCTCCCACTAACATACGATGACATGCACCAGTCACTTTGTATACTTTATTATTTAAATATAATAACTGCTCTTGAGCCCTTTTGTCACTTTAATCAGAATGAATAAGCCAATCTTTATCTGCACTGTTTGTTCACTGGTTTGCACTCTATCTGCCATGTGCCTTGCGCTGCTCTATTTAACTTTATTTATTTATTTTTATATATTTTTTTTTTAATGTCTTTTTTTTACATCCCCTTATTGTATAGTTATATCTTATATTTTATATTGATCTAGATTCTTAAGCTCTACTATTAGTGTTATCTGTATGCACCGGGGGTCTGAGAGTAACGCAATTTCGATTCTCTGTATGTATGTACTGTACATGTGGTAGAATTGACAATAAAGCAGACTTTGACTTTGACTTTGACTTTGAGAGGCAGAATATTGTGTGCTGTGTGTACAGTAGGAGTGAATGTCTGCCTTGAAGGAGTGAAAGAAAGATTGCTTCATAATTACTACCTCTTCCTTCTATACTGTGTTTGAGTTCAGTGCTGACATATGTGCAGTGATGCCCAGGTTAACTGCTCTCTTCCTCTCTTTCTCTCCCTCCACTCCTATCAGCCGCTGCTGTGACAAGAAAAGTTGTGGCAATCGTAACGAGACGCCCTCTGACCCGGTCATCATCGACAGGTAAGAGCTGGGCATAAAATGTTTGTATGTGTGTTGCAACATATCTGATCATCACACTAGACAGGAAGTCCAGTGGAAGTGTTGAAAGTGGCTTTATTGAAATGTCCTGTCTAGCTCGACGTGGTCATGTTAGCAGGCAAAGGAGCTATCTATCTATCTATCTTAGATACTATCTAAAATATTATTAAAGGTAACAAGTTATATCATTAGAAAGTTCTAAAGGTTTACTGTCAATCTTCAGTGTCTTTTTTTCAATATAGATGCTCCAGCACCAATAATATTGTAATTTGTGTCGGGTGTGCAAATGACAACACGCAAAATTAAACAGGACTTCATACCTTTATAATGAAATAAAAATGTCCACGAGTGTCCATTGAAAAACTAAAAACAGTACTTTTTGTCCACAAAAGCATTAAATCCATGAAATATTGATATATTATAATTTTTTTGCATCACATTTCTTCTGAATTATCTGTTCTCCATCATTGTTCTTAAAGAAATGATGCAACATGAACAGTGTTTATGTTGTAAAACTGTATATGATCGTATATATCTCAAAAACGAGTGAGCCCATGTCCAAAGTATAATTTTTCAAAATGTTTTAGTTATAATATGCAAGCAGTGCTGTCGGAGTTTTATATCCTCCCGCTATTGTCATTGTAGTAAATCTCGCGAACAAAACTTTTAGCCAATGCCACGATCCAACAACGTGTGTTCTGTTTTTCTTCCGCATGGGTGCACATGTACACAGATGCACATCTGTCTCAAATCTCGACCATTAACGCAGCAACCCATATTATTTATAATTGTATAAAATAATCCAGAAAAAAGCACAAACATGGCAGAAATGCCAAATTCAGCGGCTGAAATTAGCTGAGGTAAAGTGACGGCTAACAGACAGCAGCGCAATCCACCTGTCACTCAAGTGACCACGCCCTTAATTATGCAGAACTTTAAGGCTTAATATAATTTAAACAGATGAGTTATAAAAAAATTCACCCCCCTCAGAGTTGTCATGAAGGGCAAAATTAGCAGTATAGACCAAAACCACAAATTGTACCAGCTGTAAACGTTTTTTTTTTTCTGCTGTAAAGTTGGGAATTTTAACATGGAGGTCAATGAGATTCTGCTCTTTTTGGAGCCTGTCCCTAGCGGCCAGTCGGTGAATAGCAGTTTAAGTCACTTCTGTATTGGCTTCAAGAGAAACTGGGGGAGGTTGCCGCTTGGTATAAACAAATAACAGCCTGTTTTAATTTTTAATATAGTATTAAATTATAAGTATCAAATTATTATTATATAAATGATAAAGAAGTATCAGCATCACTGCAGAGATAATGCTCTAAATGAATTCAAATCACATTCAAACAAGCCAAAATTACAAGTGTTGCTCTGAAACAGCTTGGTGAAGATGTCTCTGGATGCACTATAACACTATATATACTCTGCTGCTCAGTATAAAACATTACAAATCGAAGGCAACAGTTCAAAGAATTCACCATCAGTGGGAAAAACAACCTGACAACAAGCATAAAAAAGCCTTCCTGGAACCAGAAGCCGTTTGTTTGCAAAGGAGTAATTGTTAAGTGATCGAGCTAGGCTGTTTTGAGGCCCTGTCGGGGTGTTTGAGCATGTAGTGTGCTCTGAAGTGTGCATGTATGAATAATCAGCAGTGAAGATGTGCAAGACTTCTGGAGAGAGCAGTATGTGCAACGAAGCACATCTCCTACCCTTTTTGTTTAAAAGATCATACAACCGTGTCACGTTATTATTATTGAGGGCGAGACCATTTCATTTCTGACTCGAACATGCCGTGGTACGACTAAACTAAGCATGGATTTCTGCAGATTAAAGTGTGTTTAAGTGTCAAAGGTGTGTTCTCATCTGTGTGTTAATAAGTCAGTGGCCTGTACTATCAGATGAACACAGCTGTAGGTTCACCGCAACTTTGCCAGCAATAGTGTTGTGTGTATGTGTGTGTGTTTGTCAGAGAGTAAAAGAAGCTTCTACCTGGCTGCTGTGTCTGTGAGGCTGGCCCATTTCTGCTCCACTGAGCTAGAACGCTTCACAGCTCTCAAAGACAGCTGCAGCCCCTCGATGCCACGTGGCATCACCTCCACCCAACACACACTCACACAAACACACTGCACATCACTTACTCTTCTTGATTGTTTCCCTGTATAAAGTTTGTCTGAAATGCTTTCTCAGATCCTCCTGTTGCAGCGCTGCTGTAGGTGTTTATGGTCTGAACGTGTGTGTTTCGGATCTGGCTGAAGTCGACAGCTGTGCTCGAGGTCACCGCAGACCCCTTTAGGCTCAGGTGCAAGGGTATCACTAATTGCCTGTGAATAAAAAAGGAATTAGTAACAGTTTCCTTTTAGTCATATGTCTCTCTAAGATGGGAAAATAGGTCATTTGAAATGAGAGAGGGAAATATGGAAGAGTTTACTGGAACTTTCAATATTTTCTTGGCCGCATTCACATTCTGGGGTTCCCAACAAACAAGGCGCAAGATGGAACAGAATCAATTACGGCAAGCGCAGACGAGCGTACGCTCCCAAATTCATCAAAAAATATGATTTTGAGCGTCTTCCTTCCCTTGAAGTTATTTAGCTGAATAAATAAGAGCTCATTAGTGTGGTCTTGTTTCAAAGAGCTGATTAGGTTTTACAGCAGTAATTAGCAAGGCTAGCGCTAATTCCTCTGGAAGAGTAATGAAAGTGATTTCCTAATTAGGTTCCTCTCATAAGACGGCACAACAGGCCATTTCAGCGAAACCAGAGGAATGTCAGGGAAATAAAGCCAACTAACAATGCCTTATTAGATTGTTAAAATAACAAATCTTACTTGCAGCAGATCTGCGCTCACGGGACCGTAGGCTCACGGTTCGAGTTCCCAGACTCATCGGGAAGCTTTTGAAAATGTGATTGGGGTAAATTGAATTACTCACGTGAAATTAAAACTGGCTCGCCAGCTAGCTTTCTTCTCAGAGGGTGTGTTTAGTTTACGTTAGATGGCTGTATCTAATCTCATTTCATGTGTAAATGTATGTGTGTCGTGATTGACTCCTCGTCTTCTCCTTTTTCTTCTTCTTTTACCTTCTGAGCTCTGTTAATGCCCCAGTAAGATTATTTCAAATACTTTAATCTGCTCTCATTGACACGGACACAAAAGGCCAGTGACATCTAATAGCAGCCCTTTTCACTGCCTCCTGTTTCATCTCTTTCACATCTCTTAGAAGCTCTCTCTCTCTTATTCTCTTTCTCAATTTCTTTCTCTCTTATCATTGTGTGTGTTAGGAGTAATTGAAGCTCAATAAGCCGTACAGTAATGGGGAAAGGTGTCGTTCTATCTCCCTGGGAACATTGCAGTTGATGCCTTCATCACCATGGATACTCTTAAACACTGATAGTGATTTTGGAGTGCAGAAAGTTCAGAGTTCCCGCGCGAACCGTGAGAGTTCTGTGGCTTTGCGCTCTGTCGTGAGCCCTGACCCTTCTGGAAGGCTTTATTTGTGATGTAATCTTCAACATCTGGATATCCACTTCATGAAGAAATAACAGTGAAGGATGGAAAACGCCACGGAACGGGCTTGATGTGCCCTTTCTCTGAATGTTTAATGGAGGTCTTTGGCTCGCAACTATACTGCTGGCCAGATTTGACCTTCTAGAAAAAGGCCTTCAGCTCTCATGAAAGTAGAACAGGAAGTAATGTTTCACGGGGTGCTTTCACAGAACCATTTTCACTCCTGCTCTGCTAGGGGCTGCTCACACAGGATGTGCTATTTTATTCAAAAACAGCATGAAAATGCATGAGAATGTGAAAGGCAGTCATCCAAGTTAAAATTCATCCATTTAAATCTATCTATCTATACTGCTGAGCTATAAAGGAGCAACATCTGAGCAATAAAATTGCACCTCAAGATTGGATGGTTGGGAAAGAGACAGTGACAGCGAGCAGCACTATATTCCTGCAGTATGTTTGCATTAGTGGATTAGCGGGCTCTATTTCACAGAGCTGTTCTCTGAATCGGTGGCCAGAGAGTGATCCTCACAGGCTGGGGCTCCCATTGTTAACGTAATCCTGTCCGATCTGTAGCCCTATTGTGTGGCAATTAAGACTGAGAGACTGTGAAGAGCTCAGCGTGAGTGTCAGTGTGTGCAAGCCATAAAAAACGACCGTAATATAGTGAAGAAAAGCATTTGCAGTAAACATGTTTCTGTCTTCTCTCAGAAAATTAACTGATAAGTCTTTTTCTCTTAAAGAGATACACAGGAAGTGAAGGAAAATGTGTGCGTCGGCTTTAAAAAGTGTGCGTGACTCTCCAGGCTGCGCTGTCACAGCTGCTGAAAGGTGATGTGCTCCTATGCAGTGACAATGTCTCTTTCTGGAGAGTGTGTATGTGTGTGTGTGTGGGCACATGCTTGTATGTGTGAGGCTGTGTGCATAGGTGTATATGTGTGGCCTACTTAAGCCCAAACGGTGCAGGAATAATAAAAGGCCAAGCTCTGCTGTTCCGAGTTAATACAGGGTTAAAGATATGCAGCTCACTGTCAACAATCCCATCATCCGCCTGGATGGTTCCCAAAGAAGAGCATGCACTCCTCTCCACTCGCCCGTGCCTGTGTGTGTGGCCCTGTGTGTGCTGTTCTCCCCTGACAACTTTACCATTCTCTCTTTACTCTCTCTATATACCAAGCGCCCACTTTCCTTCTCTGTTGCTCTCTTACACACTCGCATGTTTATCCATGTATCTAAATGGGAATATCACATTGACATTTGACATCTATTTTTAAAAAACAGCTAATTAATTAACATGATTAATTATATATTTAAACTAATTAATTATAACACCAGCTCATTTACTACTGTAAGACTGTGGCTACTACTTTCATCAAAATTACACAAAATTTTTTTTTTTGAAAGTTTCTAACTACTGTATGAAATATATTTAAATAGATTGCATACACAAAGAAGCCTAATTTTATGTATGTTTATGATATTACATTAAAAACTGCACGATGAAACATTGAAGATGCGAATAAAATTTCAATTTTCCAAATGTGCATAAAAACGTTTGTGGTTGGTAGAGATTCTAATGTTTTTGAAAGAAGTCTCTCTCTTATGCGCACCAAAGCTGCATTAATATAATAAATACAGTGAAAACAGAAATAATTTGAAATATTATCACATTTTAAAAGAACTGTTTTCCTCTGTTGACAAAGCTTTGGTTAATTTTGTCTCAAATACATAAGTCATAAAAACACACTGCTATTCTCTCTGCTCTTCTATCTCTCTGCTTGTCCAGCCTGTTGTTCACACACAGGGCATGAGGTTGTGATCTTTGGGTAGACTGATCGGCCCTTCAGGCTAGTGCTAGAAACCCTGGCAGTCAGAGTCTTCTCTTCTGCTCTTACAGATAAGAGGCATGGATCAGCCAGATCGCCGATCCACTTCATACGCTTTAGACACAGATCTGACCCACAGGATGAATGATTAGGCACTCAATGCTACTGACAACACTTACTGATGAGAAAGAGTGTTTATGAAGACAGAGAGGAAAGCTTCACTTTATTCCAAGAAAAACAACCAAAATGGATCATTTTCACACACTAGTGGTGACACAGATTAGACTGGTGTTGTTTTAAGAAGCATGTGTGTGGGTGAGACCGTGAGTTTGTGTGTGTTCATACGGAGGGTATTGTTGATGTATGCCATTTCCTCATGAGTGTGTGTGTGTGTTGATTGAGGAATGTCAGACAGGAAGTGCTCCTCCCGGGGAAGGTGATGTCACTGCAGCTTCAGGGCGGCTTCCTGTCTACTTCTGCAGCAACAGATGCACTCTCCCAATCTCTCACTTTTTTCAGAAGTAAGCCCATACATACAACTTATTAATGTTAAACCTGATGTTTTTCTCAGTCTACTCTGAGCAACCCTCAATTCCCCTGTAAAGGGCATGCTGGAAAAAACATCCCCTCTGCCTCTCTCCACTGGATGCTCTCATGCAGGGACATCGGGGTAATCCTGTTATTTCTGTCAACACACACACACACACATAAATTCGAACAAGTGACCAACCACATCTGAATTTTATCTAAAACAACAACAACAACAAAAGTATTTCTGGATGTTTATTTGCACTTTTGTCGTACTGAAGACATTTTCCAGTCAAAAAAATCTTTTTTTTTATTAGTAGTTTTACATAAAAAAAAAA
>RJVU01018281.1:5810034-5824460 GCA_003731715.1 Anabarilius grahami
TTTTTTTTTTTTTAGAATTTTAGTTATTTTTTTAGAATATTTATTTGAATTTATTTTTGAGTTTATTTTTCTTACCATTGGCAAAATAAATAAAAATTAATCCTAAAAATATTTATACTCACAATTTTTACTATTGATATTGTTTTTAAATATTTTCCTAGAAAAAGATTGTGTGATTTTATTTATTTTTTTTGTCTGTGCACACATTCTCTATTGGCTTCTCTCATCCATATGGTGAGGCCAATCAAGATTGCATAGATCTATATTTAGCATTGTGTACCGCTCAGTGGGTGTGTGTATTTGCGTGCGCACTGCACAGAGGGAACCCCCGTGTCTGAAGTCCATTGTTGTGGTTTGTTGTGTTTGGGATGCACTTCCTGTGGTGAGAGGTCAGCAGCGCGCAGCCTCGGCTGGCTGCTGAATAATTCATGCCATTGACTTTGTGTCAGCTTTCACAGGCGTGCCCAGGGATGTTTTATTCATTTATCTCATTTAGGGGCCCTGCCTGCACCTGTTCTACCATTAAGCACCCCGCTCATTTGCATTAGATGCTAATTTAGTTTACCGGCAGGCCTGGGTTCCCCTATTTTCATTATATTTTCTTATAAATATTATACTTTACACGATACATAGATTTTTACATGAACTATGAATATATGCATGGTCAGTCTTAAAAGTAAGAACGAAAGACAGAAAGAAAGAGATCTTGTAACTGTTAAGCACTCATTCTTTACTAATTATAGTTTATTGTAAAAAAAAGTGTCCCCATTACTGAAACTCATAACATTGGAAAAGTATGAACGTACATACGTGTGTGTGTGTGTGTTTAGAAGGTGTCAGAGGGAACAGACTTGCCCTGGAGCAAGTTAAGCACAGATGTGCCTCTTTATACCCCTTCTCTTAGCTCCCGCCCTATTCCCTCACTCCGCATGAAGATCACCTTTCTTTTAAACACACACACACTGTCATTTCCCCTGTCATCCATCTGTCTCTCTCTTTGTTCTATTTTTATCGCCACAATCATTTCATCTTAGGTCAGTACTTTGCTATACATTCTCATTCAATTCCGGTAAAGAGAACAGAATTTATTCTGTTAAGTGAACGTGAATTGGCATTCAGAATTACTTTCACAATGTGATGCTAATGTAGGACCAGATTTTATTTTATGTATCAGGACTTGATTGGATGGTCGTCAATACATACGTCCCATAATTATATAAATGTGAGATTGGCATAGCAATGGTTAAGTAACTATTTGGCTACTGGATAACATTATTTAAAGTCATGTTTAAACGCAGTTATCGACAGATCTTTCGTACTGTATTGTGACATACTACATCTGAAAAAATCTAGGATGGGGACTTTGTTCTATTCATTGGTTGTTGATTGAACAACATATATATAGGGTGAGTTTTCATTTCATGCTGAATTTAATAGCCTGTACAGCCTAAATAATGTTAACTAAAAAAGAAAGTCATTTCAGAGGAAGAGCAAGTGATATTTTGATTAAAGATTACAAAGATGGCAACGCATAGATGAATTAGTCACAATAAATCTAGATATGTACATCGATTTTTAAGACCTCATCACTTGTTCAAGCATACCTCCCACATTGCTACCATGAGGGTGTGATGTTTAGACCTCTCACAGCAAATGAATTCAATAGACGACTCTGTATGTGTTAGTTTGTGTACGTGTATGTTTCATTAGTATTACGCAGAATACAGAGCCTTTTCAGTGGCTGACACTACTCAAATATGTTTTTACCACTGAACGTGCTTTTCACTGTTGGACCTGAGCGTGTTGGCTGTATGTGTGTTGTGTGTGCCACACTTTGCGCACACCTGGAATTAATCTTGTTTGGACTGTCTGAGACTGACTACATTATACCTTATGTCTACTCCTCTAATTACTAAACCCATCAGCTCTGCCTAATAAAAATATCTATCTGAACTCCATGCCATGCCTTGACAATTTAATCTACTTTCGGAACCATTAGAGGAACAGTTCACTGAAGAAAGAAAGTTCTGTCATCATTTACTCACTTCACTTTCATGATAGCTTTCTTGTTTCCGTGGAACTCAATAGAAGATGTTTGCCATCCTGGTGGTCTGGGAAGTGATGCTTTCAAGAAACCATACAGTAAAAATGTATTAACACCTGACATCACTGCTGATCGGTCATGAGACTACAACTATGCTGATAGTACACAAATATGCTGTAGTACAACTATGCTGATAGTACAAGCTAATCTTGAGTTGACATATTCATATTCATATTCTGTTCTTCTGAATAATACATATTTGGAAAATAGCACTCTATTTTCACATACTACTTAAAAATAGAGTACTTTTATGTATTTTTTCGGAGACTGGTGATGCTATAAATGGCCTATCTTGGGGAGTAACTAGTTACATGTAATGGGTTACTTAATTTTTTTTTAAAAAGTTATATTTATGGGCTTTTTGTGCCTTTATTTGGAGAGGACAGTAGAGAGCAGACAGGAAAGCATTGGGCAGAGAGAGGGGGGCAGGATCAACAAAGGACCTCGAGACGGGAATCGAACTCGGGAAGCCATGAACGCATTTGCGCCATCTGTCAGCGCACTAACCACTAGGCTATCAGCGCCGACAGCGTTACATAATTTAATTACAAAATAAATGTAACTGTAATCAGTTACAGTTGCTGAGAAAAAATGTGTAATTAAATTACAGTTACTTCTGAAAATGTTATCGATTACAAAGGGGGGTTACATCTGAATATTTTCTGCAAAAAGCTAGGATTTTCTGAATAATATTAATTTGTTGCTTTGCCTGTATTTAATCTCAGAATGATCTCAAAGTAAAAAGAGGTGCTGAAGTCTTATTTTGTGGGAGCTGTGCTTTAAAATTAAATTATTATAATCTTAATTCAAGTGATGAAGGATTTTGAAAGTCTGACAGTAATCAGTATTGAGTACTATTTATAAGGTTAACCCTGCCTGGTTTAAATGTTTGAAAATGATTAACAGTTGAAAACATTTGTTAGAAATTTAGAAAAGTAATCAAAAAGTAATCAAAGTAATCAGTTACATTACTTTAATAAAGTAATTGAAATAGTTACACTACTTATTACATTTTAAATAGGGTAACTTGTAATCTGTAACCTATTACATTTCCAAAGTAACCTTCCCAACATTGTAAATTGCATTATATATGAGCAACAAGTACATTCTGCTTAACATCTCTTTTTATATCCCATTGAAGAAAGAAACCGGTCAAACAGATTTAAAATAACATGAGGGTGAGTAAATAATGACAGAATTTTCATTTTTAGTGAACTATCCATTTAAACATCTGTTGTTTGCATTTGTTCAATATTTGGAAATGCAGGTCTTAAAAATCATTAACAAAGACTTAAGGTTTTGGCAATAAATGCAGGAGTTGCAGTAGCTGTATAGGTCAGTAAGGTGTCTGAGAGGTCTATCACTAACACTAATCATTATCTTTCTCGGTCAATATGCTGTACATCAGGGTTTCGATCACCAGCCTGTTCAAACATGAGCGCAGAGTATCTCAAAGCACACCATCATTACTCAACTATTTGATTTACATCCTGTATATTTGGGCCTTTGTGCAGAGGATTGTGGGAACTGTAGTGCACAGTGAATGTGTGTTGGAGGCCAGAAGAGTTGCTGAGTAGTGGATGATTATGCAGCCCTAAGGTGTTGATGGCTTCACTGGGCTGGCCTGGAGCTCCCTCCCTGTTGTGTTCCTGATGTTTCTTTCTTTCTCTCTCTCTTTCACCATCGTATTTTTTTTCCTGGGGCCGGGCAAAACTGCCTCAGGGGACTGTGGGTAACTGTGATTGACAGCCAGATGCAGGCAGAGGTCGAAGCTGCTTTAAAACGTCAATGGGC
Organism: Anabarilius grahami; assembly: GCA_003731715.1. NCBI lineage: Eukaryota > Metazoa > Chordata > Actinopteri > Cypriniformes > Xenocyprididae > Anabarilius > Anabarilius grahami. Next base: position 5,813,933 of record RJVU01018281.1, read on the forward strand.
TTTCATCTTGTAGCGGACACCAGCTCTCTTTATACACACACTCTCGCTCTTTCACTCTCTTTATGTGCTGAAAGACACGTACACAATCAATGCAAAGTATGGTGCTAATGCTACCTTAATACAATCTGCACTGAATTAGCCACTTAAAGCTACAAGTGCATAAGATAATTTCATGATTTGAGAGATTTCTTCTGCCTTGCTGAGAGTAAAACAGTCTTGACCAACATAAACTTCAATGCTGGTGCACAAACCAGCATTGTTGGTCAACCAGCATGGTGCTTTTCATGAAGCTGGTTGACTGGAGACACGCTGGTTAAAGGATTAGTTCACTTCAGAATTAAAATGTCCTGATAATTTACTCACCCCCATGTCAGCCAAGATGTTTGTCTTTCTTTCTTTTTCAATATATTTTTTTCCATATAGTGGACTTCAGTGGGGTACAACGGGTTGAAGGTCCAAATTGCAGTTTCAATGCAGCTTCAAAGGGCTCTACACGATCCCAGCCAAGGAATAAGGGTCTTATCTAGCAAAACGATTGGTCATTTAAAAAAAAAAAAAGTGAATACTTTTTTACCACAAATGCTCGTCTTGCACTAGCTCTGTGATGTGCCATGCATTACATAATCATGTTGGAAACTTATTACAGTTATTTTCAAATTAAAATTGACGATTCAAATTTGACCCCTCTTTTCTTCTCTGATGATGTGTTTTTCGCCGTGAGGGAGGGACAACCTGTCACTCACATGAGATTGCGGCAATAGCAAACCACAATTATCCAATCAATTCCCAAGCCCTGTCTTACATTTGTTCTTGTTCAAGAAGCCGTTTCACTTGAATATACATCACAGTAGGGAAGAAAAGTTTATCACAATTTGTTTGCCAGCTTGAGAAGCCTACAACTTATGCTGGAAAATCTAAAAGTCTGACACATAGACATTTCGAGACTTTTCAAAATAATCAAATAAAGCTCTTATATGAGTGAATGGACAATATCACCTTTTTGGCATCACAAGTGGGGGTTGGGAAGGAAAGTGTACACACACACCAATCTGTCTAGCAGGAGCTGGTGGAGGCGTCTCTCATTTCTCATCTGTTTCATCCTCCATGCGTAATCAGATTTCGATGTTTGCTGAGGAAAGAGGACCACTCACTCTCAGAAAGGCATGCCTCAGCCTCCCTGTCTCTGTGTCTGCCTTTGCCACCACGGTCTGGGTGTTAGCATTGTCTGAATTACAAATGTCTTACCTGCTGACTTACACATTTTAGTAATTGTAGTGCATGCTCTTGGTACATGAGTGATGTAGTGCCTGAGAGGTAATGCGAATCTTTATTATTAATGTGCATGTAGAAATAAAAATGCTAATCTTGTCCATATTAATAGCTTGAACCCTTCCCGGGTTGCCTTGAAGTCCTGCGTGAAGTGATGTCAGGGTCCACTTCTACACACAGATGCTCATGTTATCATTCACTGTTCACACACACTTACAAACAGACAATGAGAGAGAGAGAGCGAGAGAGAGCTGTGGCCTCTGGCAGGGTAAATGGATGGCTCGGGTTACAGCTCCGTGAGTGCTGGATGAAGAGAGAGAGAGAGAGTGAGAGGACTGTGAAGGATATTCTGAATCACAAAAGGGTCAGAGGATGAAAAATAGATGGACATGTTAGTTCAGCTCTGGGTGAATTCAGAACTGGTTCCTCACCTTCCCTCAGAGCTCACCTGACCTCCTGTCCACCAATCTTTTTAGGGATACACTGTGGAAGAGTTTGGAGGAGTGTGTCCTTTTTATGTGTACTGTTTAAAAGCACACAGCTAAGGTCTGTGAGCTTCCTCTGTAGGCAGCATTTTCATGGCATAGTGGCAGTTCAAAAAAGGATGCAATTTATGTAAATTATGCTGCCTTCACCTCAGTTTGGACAAATTCTAAAACGGCATATTAGAATGATTTCTGAAGGATCATGTGACATTGAAGACTGGAGTAATGGCTGCTGAATATTCAGCTTTGCCATCACAGGAATAAATTACATTTAAAAATAAATAAAAAAAGAAAACACATTTTAAATGGTAACAATATTTCACAATATTACTGTTTTTACTGTATATTTGATCAAATAAATATGCTTTCAAAAACATTTTACTGAACCCAGATTTGGTGGTAAAGATATGCTCAGTTTAAAAGAAGTTTAATATAAGAAAGTCACAATTGTGAGAAATATAGTCAGAATTTTTCTTAGTGGAAGAACCTGGCTTCCATACAAAAGTATCTTTAGGATATTAAAGGGTTAGTTCACCCCAAAATGAAAATGATGTCATTAATTACTCACCCTCATGTCGTTCCAAACTCGTAAGAATTTCGTTCATCTTTGGAACACAAATGAAGATCTTTTTGATGAAATCTGAGAGATGTCAGTTCCTCCATTGACTGTCTTTGCAACGATCACTTTGATGCTTCAAAAAGTTCATAAAGAGATCGGAAAACTAATCCATATGAATAGAGTGGTTTAGTCAAAATTTTCTGAAGAGACTCGATTGCTTTTTATGATGAACAGATTTAATTTAGGCTTTTACTCACAAATGCGAAAATAAGCAGAAGCTTAACCTAATCTGAATGACGCACAAGAACATACCTCTTCCGGCAGCTCAGATGTGCTGCGTAACACATGAGAATGAACCTCACTGGCTACGCAGCACGTTTGACATTAAACAACAATATTAAAAACTAGGGCTGACCGATATATATCGCATGCGATTGTCACGCGCATTTCGTCAGTAAAGCCGGTTCCCTGATTACCGCTAATATCCCAGATGAATTGCTTTCGATAATGAACGCGATATTGCGTGGCTTGTCAGTGAACTACGGCTCTGTCTATTAAATGGCGCTCCATTTGAAAGCAGGTGATGGCGATTTAGCGGTAATCAGGGAACCGGCTTTACTGACGAAATGCGCGTGACAATCGCATGCGATATATCGGTCAGCCCTATTAAAAACATTACATAACTTTATTCAAAAGTTTTGTTTGTATGTATATTTATGCGTTCCAAATCAGTCACAAAGTTAAGAAGCCACTATAGAAGTCAGGTGTCTATGTAAGCAGTAGGCTCTGAGGTTTTGAAACACAGCTGTAGTCACCCTGTTGCTCTCTCTCTCTTTTCATTCAGCCAAGTGAAAATCCACTGTCCATCTCTCTTGTTCTTTCTTCATGAAGCCTAAATCTGCTTCCCTGCCTGCTCGTGTTTCTATCTGCTTTTGTTCAGATGTTTGTGAAGGGGTTGTGAGAGCCACACTGACCCAAATGAATTATGTCCCAGTTCTCCAGAGGCAGTGCGTCAACTATTTAGGGCATTCTGTGCGAGAGATTTTAGACCAAAGAGAAAGGGTGAGTAAGAAAGAGAAACACAGCAGAAAAAAGAGAAAATATGCTGTTCTAGGTGCAAATTAGGATGCCTCTACCTCATATGAAAACACATCATGGCCAGATTTACACACAGGTCATTTTGAGTTAAGATATTTTTACACAGACTGTACAACACAGCTGTCAGTCACAGATGTTTAAGAATTATAGGGAGAGTTGTTTTGTTTAGGATGGTTGTGTCTGTGCATTCGATACTTCCCAGTGTGCACTGCACAGGAAGTGGACTACAGCCTCCCACTGTGGTCTGCATTGTTTTTTTAGCGCTCCCCTCCACCCTGAGCCCTGACAGCACGGCACCAGCACCCAAAAACAACAAACATGTCCGGTACACTTCAATCTGCACATATATTACGCTACTGTCTGGAAAGACTATTCATAATAATTAATTATTTTCTCAATTAGAGGATTGCTGACTTTAATTCAGCATTAAGGACTTTGATCAGGGCATTTAAACTATTTGGTTCGGAAAGATTTTTTTAAATGTTTTTGAATGAAGTCTCTTATGCTGCATTTTTACTTATTTGATCCAAAATACAGAAAAACTTAATGAAGTCATGAAGTCAAAAAAAAATAGAGCACATATTCTTATTTATTCAGACATATTAATTTCAAAATGGAAAGGATAGTTTACTTTAAAATGAAAATTCTGCCATCTACTCACCCTTATGTAACTCAAACCCTGACTTGTATCTGTGGAGCACAAAACTCTTTTCCATGCAATCACCGTAAAAATATTTTTTAAATTTGTAAGTAAAACAAAGAATAGTACATTTTACAAGGAAAAATCAATTTCTTGTTAAAAACTTCACATTTAATTCAGTGTTACTTGCCATTTCTTTGTAATTGTGATATTTATTAGCAATTTCTGAGTAAAAATTGTTTCTAAACCAGTTTTTTTTTTTCAATAATGACAATGTCAAACCAAATTACCTAATCTCAAACCAAAAATGTACCATATAAGAGACTGATAGACTGTAAGAGAAAACATTTAAGTCTTCTACAGCCATACGATAACTTTGTGAGAGAAACAAATGAAAAAGTAATGTCAGTTGACTATGCAATGGGCTGAATGATCATTTTTGGATGAATTGCTTTAAAGATAAGGTATAAAGGCTAGGCTTTAGAAGCCATGGAGGGCTAATCTGGCAAAATTACTATTTGTTGTTCGGCTCTAGTGAGAAAAAAAAAACTGAACAGCTGGCCGTATACCACCCAATTACCTCATTCTTCTGTTCTGACAGGTTGAATTTTATCTCCTGAGCAGATTACACATTGAATATTTACTGTAAGTGACTGAGAGTAAGACGATGCCAATGAAAACAGTTAAAAACAGCTACATTTATATATATTATAGAGTTTAGAGGAAGGCAGTGATCCAAACCGTAGCACCAGCGCTTCCATAACTTCCTGTCTCTCATGTCCTGATTTCTGTTGTATGTTTGTATTTGTTTTTGAACTGACAATCATTCCCTGTACCTCTCGCTTCTGTCTTTGTCTTTTCCGCTTTCTTTTCCTCTGTCCATGGGGTGAAATGGAACGATGCAATTTTCTAATTCAGTCAAATAAAGCTCTCCTTTTGTCAGCTGTCAGAAGCCGGGCTTACAGAGGTCAGAGGTCGCAATGCTGCTCTTAGGAGAGCACTCATCGATTAGCCGTCAAGCCGCTGCCGCCTCGTCTATTCCAAATGGGAGCGATGGAGGGATGCTGAGCTCCATTTCCATAATTGCTCAGCGCCTTAAGTGCTGGTACCTTTAGAACAGAGGAGGTTTGGAGGAAAAAAAAACAGATGCAGAAATTATAAGGCAAATACAGTTATTGAATATCAGTGTATGTACGAACTGGGCAATATTGATCTGTAATTGAGCAGGAATAATTCTTCCAGGCATTAAAGCTTCACCCCGTAGCATGGCCACTCTCTTTTAATAGGCTTTCATCGTGAGAAATGAAACTATATGTGAGCTTTATTCCTCATATATTCTCTTATTCCTCTGTCAGTGTGACATAATGTAATCTCAGGATAGTGATAATGTTACCAAATCAAAAATTCTTTTGATTTTTTGTTCTACAGACACGAAATTCACACCAATTCTAATTCGGCAACAAAAGTAAAATTGAAGAATCTCATTAAAAAACGTATTGATCAAGTACTAATTTGAATACTCAATGACTCAATTTAGATTTCCAGGCCTGGAAAAGTCATGAAAATTAATTAAAAAGTCATGGGAATATATAGTAATTGACATTCTTTTCTAGTTAAGCATTAAAACTTGTGAATTCTGTATTAAAGAAAAAAACAAACAAAAAAAAAACAGTTGTTTGAGGCAGGACTATCTGTTTGTTTGACCAGTGGCAGGAGAAGGTGTTCTGGGAACAACATGTCCTCCAACCAATACGCCCATATAGGTCATTTGTCACTTCCCTGAAATACGACCATAGTAGCGTTTACTAAAGTTGCGCCCCTATCGACAACAGGACACTTTCATTTTAATGCATTGTACCCTTTTATCTGCTTTATATTTCGGGTTTCACATAGCTCAGTTGGTAGAACGCTGCAATATACAACAATATGCAATCATGTGATCATGTGATCATGGGTTTGATCCCAGGGAACGCATGTGCTCATAAAGTATATATGCACTATAAATCACTAAGGGTAGGTTTAGGGTTGGGGTAGGTGTAGTCGTTATTAATAAAAAAAGTTTTGCTAAATGAAAATAGGAAAAATGGTGAGTAAGGGACCATGTAAAAAGTCCACACATTGCATTTAAATGAACACTCATTTTGATTGGTAACGACGGTCATACAGACGTAACACAACACTGTCATTATTTTTACGCCAGCTAGAGGGCACATGACTTTAAAACGTAAATATAGGTCCTATAGGGTCATTTTTTGGAGGAGGACAGTCTCTCTGGGAAACCTGTTTGAAAACAAACATGATTTTTGTAAATATATTTAAAATATATTTAAAAACATTTTTTAATTTAAATATTTTTCAAAAATGTAAACAAAATATGATCTTGTGAAATCTGTTTTAATGAAAAAAATACCTGTTTGAGTTGGGACTATCTGTTTGTTCAACCAATGCCAAACATGGGAAGTGTTCCTAGGAAACCTGCTTGTGAACAATTATTATTATTTTGCAATTTAGCTTTAAAATATTATTATAAATAAAATTTTAAAATGTAAAATATAACTTTTGAATATAAAAACAACAACAACAAAAAACAGTATATCTCCCTTATTGGCCTTTTGATTGACTGACAGCAATCTTTTGGCCACTTAATGCTGAAGAGATGGAACAAATTTAGCAGAGCAGAGCCTGGCAGACAGCTCATCTGTTTACAATTTGAGCCCAGCCAGGAAGAGAGGTCACAGGTCAGAAGCGTGTTCTGAAAGGTGTATGCTGCGAGAGAAAGAAAGAGAGATACAGGACAGGAGGGATAAAGGGAGGTCCTGTCACAACATGGCTGCTTCCTTCCACATGAAGACCGCTAAACCACAGCATTTCCTCTCCCAGAGTGGCTTCTATCATTAGAATGTGGAAAAACACACTAAATTGACTGATGACGGTTGGCTCACGGAGCCCTTCTTAAGCTGTAAAGGGCCCCTGATAGCTGTGGACATGGCTTTTATCGACCCCGCACTTGTGCGTATTAATAAGGTCTGCTGCTCACATTCACTCCTCTCAGATCTCCTTATCTGTGTTTCCTCCCACATGACAGATGAGTGTGTCTGGGGCGCAGCATGGTCAGACAATGGCTGTGTGTGTGTGTGTAATGAGGAGTCCAGACCAGCAGCGCTCTGATTGCTGCTGATTTAGGGCTGTGCTCCGTGCTGTTAATGGCCTCACACTGTGATAGAGAGGTGGCTCTGGGGGCAGGGCCATATTTAACGGCCCCTGACTGTTTATTACTGGATGTCCCTGATCACCCACACTCCACGTCTCATCGTTTAAGATTGGCGGCTGAAATTTTTTAAGGGTAAAAACAATTAGACGTGAGATTTATGTCTGCATAGTAATTTTTACAGTAATGAGAGCAACGAGGACTGAAATGTGGAGGATAAACATTCATGGGTGTAACAGAGAGAGACAGCCTCAGTGTGTGCTGTTTTATTGAAGCTCTCGTACCCTGACCTCTACATTACTACATCATCAAATTACAAATTCCATTACAATGAAATGTTTACAGCGCTGCTGCTCTGCCCGCTCCACACATCTTCCTGTGACCCGTCCGCGTGTCCACGCGTATGGGAGGAGATGACTATTTGCCGAGCGCAGGGCCGTGCATGTGCATGAATACCGAGATTACACTCGAAATAGCAGATGAGAGTCTTTGGAGCAACCTGAATGAATATCTAGAGGTTTACATAGAGAGAAAGAGACACCTGTCTTGCTGTCACTGCATGCCATATACAGCTGCACAGCCATTAAGGCGAATGTGCACACATTTTGGTACAAACTTGCAGCTTTGAACCGCCTTCATTCAATCTGCCTGTGGGTTATAAAGGTGCTAGATAACTAATCGGCACTCACATGGCGAGATCAACCTCTTTATTGTTGTTCAAGGTCTTAAAGGGATAGTTGGGCTTACTCAATTCTTTTATTCATTAAGGATACATTAAATTGATCAATGACATTAAAGACTTCATAAAATATATGATGTTCATTTGAACTTTCTGTGCATCAAAGAATCATGAAAAAATGTTTAACAAAAATATTAAGCTGCATAACTGTTTTCAACATTGATAAAAATCTTTAGTAACAAATCAGCATTTTAGAATGATTTCTGATGGATCATGTGACACTGGAGACTGAAGTAATGGTAATTTCAACACAGAAATAAAGTACATTTAAATATAAATAAATTGAAAAGAGTTATTTTAAACTGTAATAATATTTCACAAAATTGCTGTTTTTACTGTATTTTTGAAAAATGCTGTCTTGGTGAGAGAGAGACTTAAAATATCTTACCGACCTAAACTTGTGTGTGTGTGTGTATATATATATATTTATAAATAGAATTGGCTTGCTCATAGTAACTGCATAATAAACAGGAATGGAAGAAAGTGTATCCAAAACAATTACATACTACACATAATATTACAAGTGCAACAGATCAAACACATACAGAGTTTGTGCTTTGTAGTATCCAGGTCAAAGTCATGAACTGTATTAAGAAGAAACATTAAAAATACATGAAGAATATCAGCATGTTTAAAAAAAAAAAAAAGATTTAGAAGGATTGCTGTTTGATTATGGGCCTACTTGAGTTGAATTTACTGTGAGAGATTGTTTTTGCCTGTTTTGATGTTGAATTGTAAATGAGTGCTTGTAAATTAGCTGCCTTATTTTTCTATTTAATGCATTGTGGTATAAGTGTTCATGAATAGTGGGATGTTAATTAGTAAAAATGCTCTAAAAGGACTCTGGATTTATGTGGCCATCACATTGCCGCTTCCTGAGAGATGCAGAAAAAAGCAAAGGAAATGCGGGTGCACGGAGAGCGCTGGCTGGGTAAATAAATTCATAAAAGGTCCATGTGATATATGGTGCTGAGGTCCTCACGGACAAATGCAGGAAATTTTTGTGACCTGAATTCACAGGAAGAATACCATAAATTTGATGGTGTTGGTGCTCTTTCTTTCTCTCTTGTTCTCTTGCTCCCTCTTTTCATCCTGGTTAGCATAATAAGTGGTTTAGGACAGATTCAGGAATGAGTTAGATTATAGATTAGTGTAGGAGGAGGGAAGGAGTACTTGACTAAATCTAACATTCCTTGATCCAAGAGTGAATCTGGAAAGATTCATTCAATTTGTTTTTCAAATGAGGTGTGAAATTGGGCTCTGCCACTCCGTTGGCTCTTTGTTTTGTTCCTACACCTCTGATTTGTTTGGACACCCTCAACGAGGAGTCGTCTGTTAAGTGCCACGCTCAAGCTGTGTAGGCAGATTAGCCTCACTCTAAACACTCCGTAATTGAGCGCAGAAGCAAACGGGGCCGCACAAGTGCATTTCATCTATCTTATACTCTTCTCTAGGTTCCTTTAATTTCCTCGCCTTCCTTCCTTCTTTGCTTCTTGCTTCACTCATTTGCTCTGAGCTATAAATAAAAAGACCAGCTCATGCAAGAGATGTACAGATCTGTGTCTGAATACAACCTCAACCCACAACTAACATTTTGATTCCTGACAAAGTCAATGTAGAAAAAGATGAGCAAAAAAAAAAGTTCGTATTTCCAAACCCTCACATCTCCATCACTCTCCAGACTCCATCTGCAATACCATCCACTTCAAAAACCCAACCTAGTCTCACTGGAAAAATGTGCCTTTACCTACATTTTTGCCAAACTCAAAAAAATTTACCTATAAATACAATTCACTGCAGTTTTCAGCTGAAATGAACATTAGTGGCAGTAAAACACCAGTGACATTTATTTCTTTTCACACAAATTTTGATTATAGACCAGGGTCAAATTATTGATTAATAAAGACTTATTTTCACACAGTTCCTTGACCTCAAAACACTTTCTACCAAACTAATTCATACTGACATTTGCATCACATAATTAGCTCCATTTCAGTGGCTTTTCTGATGTAGTAAACTTATGCTCAGTAGCTCACCTGGTTCAGCGTTGCCCTTGCAATGCAGAGCGCAGTTTTTGTTAAGACTATTGGTTAGGATTAGAGTAGGGTTCAGTGTAGTTGGTACGCTAATATCAAACACATTAACCTTTTGTTACCATTTACGAGATATTTCATTTCTGAGCTGCCATGAGATGCACAAATTAACATCATAATATGTTGCCAGATTTCACGTTCATCTGTTCTGAACAAAACTGAATGCACTTTTAGTGATACTGGAGATTTCACTTTGAACGTCCGTAAAGCAACATAATATTTTGCAGAAATGTCGCCACAGGTTTTTCCAGTGAACCTGGGTTGCAAAAACAACACCAGGCTCATCAACTCTGTCTTCACCTCTTCAGGAAGCTGGGAGGGAGACCCCAAAACACAGGCTGACAGAGATGCTCTGTTGACAGAAAGATGCTTGAGATGCAGAAAATAACAGCGTCTCTGTGTGTGACTGCAGGAAGGAGAGCTTTGCTTCACGGTGA
>RJVU01018281.1:5824530-5839265 GCA_003731715.1 Anabarilius grahami
CCTACAAGGGACAGGAAGCTGCTTTTCCCTCATCCTTCCAAAAACAGGCCAGACAGACCACCACACAGCAGCCAACCTCCTTCCACTGTCACAAAAACATACACTCAATCCAACAAGGCACATAAGAAATCGGGCACAAAATTCAAACTGAGGGGTATCCCTTGGTAGTTTAAAAATAATAATGTTTAATAATATAGTTTAAAGACTATGTGTATATCGGTACGAGGGGGGGTTAGTGAGAGTATGGCAAGTGGACGTTCCCCCATGTTGCTCGAGGCAGCAGCTTCAGCTCTGGGTGATGTATGACCAGGCAGGCTGTTTCCACGGGAACCAATCCATCACACCACCGTCAGCCGTCAACAGGCCTGCCCCGTGCAGCACGGGCCGACCTCCAGTCACCACAGGCACTGAGCCAGGAGAGAGAGAGAGAAATAAGAGCAGACCTCACTACTTTACAATGGCTGTTATCGGTGCTTCACTGATTGTGATCTGTTACACGCGGCCAGGTGACAAAACGGCCTGATTGACACGTCGGCTGTCTTCTGGGATCAACGCACACTGAGTTACAGCTCACCTGAAACAGGCAGGTTAGCGTGTCTTAGGGTTCTGGACTATGGACGTCAGGGGCGTCATTCACTCAGTATTTTTGAGGGTGCACCNGGGGGGGGGGGGGGGGGGGAAACAACCCCCAAATAAAACTATAAAAACTATTATTATACATAATAACACTTTACTTAAGCTTTCACTGTGATAATTACTGTAATGTCATCATATCCGATACTTATCACTAATTATTGTATACATTATTAATACATTTACTGTCACTGTTAAGAATAGCCTATTAGGCCTATAAGTCCTGCATTGATTCAGTCTTCCATGTATTCGGTAGCTTATAGAAACAAAACATTTTAAAGCATTTAATCACTGACACCTCAAGGCAAACTATCCCACAGTTTGTGAATCAGAGGCTATTCTTTGAAGTTCAGAGTTCGGTCAAAATTTTTACGGATTCCCCAAACCACCCGCACGCAAAACTCGATGGTTCTGCACGAATCGCCTAGGCTGTGTAAAAAACATTATCTTCAAAACTAAGAAATTCACCAAAAGATGACGCTAACTGTGGGGCACTATTCATTGTGTACCTACAATATTCTAAGTATAGAGTAAACTTTATAGTTACCTACACAATTTGTAGACTAAGCTATCGGATAAAACACATTGTCAAATTATATTTGAAAGGATTATTGCCGCAATAGACATCAATGTATATTTTACAAACTATAAACATTTTTGCTTGTACTTATTTGTATTTAAATGTCAGAATCATAAAAAAAAAAAATGTATGGTTGAAAACACTGAACAATTGTGATATATAACGAGCATTGAGCGCGTCCATCTCTGGCTTTGAATTTAGCAGTTGATAACGTGACACACCGTTGTGATCATACGCTCAAAATTGTTAATAATCAAATGTAAAATATCTTTTTTTTTTCCTTTGAAAGCTGCAATAAAATCCATTTGGCTCAAAAATCTGAGGGGGCATGTGAAACAGAAATCTTGCTTGTGTGAAATTGCTTAATGATGTCACATTAAAAAGTCTGTGTGAATTTACCTTTTTGTGACGTATATTCCGCTTATAATCAAACCTGAATTTCACTGCTTCATAACCCTGTACCCTCATCACAGGGTCTCCAGGGATGTCCAGTGAAGCAAGGTCTCTGGCTGAAGCATTAGAGATCAGAACCTAAAGAGAGAATGAGATAGATGAGAGGAATGTAAGGAGGGGTAGACAAAGAGACATCCAACAGCCTGTCGCACGCCTCATTACAGCCTAAACGAGTGAGGCTGCGAGAGAAGGAAAGCACCCCGGATCTCCCTTCCCCTCCTCATCCATCTCTTCACCTGTCCATCCAGTCACACATCAGTCTGCTCTGACCTCCCCTGTTCTTCTGTAATCTAGCAGAACTGGCGGGGAACCCCTGTCTGTTCAGAGAACTGTGTTTGACAAGGACTGAATTCAATGGCTGGTGTTTACCGGTCAAAAAGAGAAAGAGTGTGAACACAAGCAGAGTGACTTCAGAGAGAAGCCGAAAGGTTCAGTTGCTGTCAGAGAGATCAGAACAAAAGTAAATACTGAGACTGGCAGACGTGCTTCTTTTTTAATCCGCTGCTGTGCTTCCATCTTTCCATTTCTGTCTTCTTTCCATACCATACCGACATTCCAGCAGGTGACTCCCTCAGTACCCCTGCTGGCTAGAGGTGCCCGACTGCTGATGGCAGGGCGTGTGGATTTCTGCTGTTGCTTTTTATAATTTGTCCCGGAAATGTCGACAATCGGCCCAGAGTAATGAGCGGCACTTGTGGTCTTAGTCCTGACAATAGTAGGAAGACCTGTGTTGTGTGTTGGAGAGTGAGAAGGGGTGTGGGCCTGAGCAAACTACATATGTGTCTGTGAATGTTTGTCAAATGCATGTTATAAAACATGATATACACATTTTATTTGTTATAGTTTCAGCTTTAAGGCAGTCTAGTTTTTTGTGATTGTTATTGAGACATTGGTGTCTTATCATATTACTGTAGCTGCTATTTTATAAAAGCTACGTAACCATGGTAAATTAATGATTTTATTTGAAATTTAATAAAAGTCTCTTATGCTAACCCAGTATGCTAAAAACTAAAAACAGTAATATTGTGAAACATTATTTTAATATATAATTTATTCCTGTGATGGCAAATCTGAATTTTCAGCAGCCATTTCTCCAGTCTTCAATGTTTTCAGGATTCTTTGATGAATATAAATTTCAAAAGAACAGCATTTATTTGAAATTTGAAAAAACGTCTGTCTGTATGTCTGTCTGTCTATCTGTCAGAAAACTAACGAAAACAAATGTTATATATATATTTTTCTGACATATTTATTAATTAATAACGATATTAATTTCACTTGCTCAAAATAGCACATTTAATTTTTGTTAGATAAATTAATATTATAAATTATAATTATTAAACGTTGATTTCTGCAGGTGCATTAAACATGAGACTCTAAAACAGTAAAAAAAAATATTAAATTGTGGGACAGAAATGTGCTTTATTGTCATGAAAATAATGCACTAAAATCATTGTGACATAACTTTCATGACAATTAACTAGGGGTGTAACAATATATCGTGTCACAATATATCGCAATACAAAAATGCAACAATATGTATCATGGATAGTAACAATATGTATTTTGTATAAATCACCCAAAATGAAAATTACTGTGAAAAAAAGTTTACAGTGTTTTAGTGTCAGTACTACATTAAACTACTATATGTAATGTTGAATACAATGTATAATAATGCAATAGGGGAATATTTGTGGGTCCTGATAATGCCAAATATCTTATGTTTACAGTAAAAAAGTGGCCTACATTATTTTAAATATATCTAGTCATTGACAGAGTGCAAGCGTATTTGTCTAAAATAATTCTGTATTTTTATCTTCAGGATCATGAAATTTTTTTTATTCTGGTATCAACATTGTCCTGTGCATTGGGTTACCAGCACCAAGTCCAAGCCTATTAATTTCCACCCCCAATGTAATACCAAATTTAGCATTTTAATCAAGAGTACATTTTTGTTAACCTTTTACCAGATGTCTTGGAGTACCGCAATAATATCGTATCATGAGTTCAGTATTGTGATATGTATCGAATCGTGACATAAGGGTATTGTTACCCCTACAATTAACACATTTCCTCCCTACACTCCCATACAAATACAGACACACTCCAAATACACAATGTAATCAACTTAATCATACTCACTTCTAGGCACTTTTAATAAAAATTCTCATCTCTACCTGCCTCCTCAGACAGCACAAACCATAAGTCAATAAGTGTTTGCTAGAGCAGTATTTAAAAGTGTGTCAGGATGTTGTTAATGATGAAGAGAATGATGACTGTTTGAGGTGTCTGTCAGGAGCGTGTGTGTGGCATCCCGAGCGACTTATCAGGCTGAGAGGTGTGAATGCTGGATGACTGTGCTGTGACAGCTAGTGTCAGAGGCTGTGACGGCAGTTCCCGCCGCTGCTTCCTGTACCCTGACGAAAAACACAGAGAGAGCTCCATTTCACACCATACAGCAATGATGACGGATAGTAGAGGGGACATTTATCACCTGACCGCTCTTGATATACTTATCAGCTATACAGTATAATATCACTAAGATAAACTTCTAGTCTTCATAGTACATACTACTCATTTCACATGCTTCTTCAGGCTGCCTATATAGTAAGGAAGTAGGCATATTTGGACATATGTCTTATTTAAATGCCTTCGGCAGAATTCCCCAGATGTTCCTCAAAAATCTGTGAAGACATAATGGAAAAAGTACACATGTTAATCTACAAGGATTCTTCATTGTGAGCATCAAACCAGCAAACTTCCGGTTATCATTCTTTAGCCTTAACCACTACCGCAACACCGCCAAACGAACAGGAAGAGAGGAAACTCATAATAAACACAAGCTAAAATTTATTACAGATGCACAATATACTAACTGTCATACTGACATGACATCTGTTTGTACATGAACAGTAAACACGAATGCCTGCACTGGCACAAAGCGCCGCCAACAGCAGAAGTACAGCTTTGTTTTTCTTACAGCGCATCTTCCTGCTCCTTTAATCTCTTTTTTATGTACTTGACTTTTACAAAGTATGATTTATTATCGGACTTTGACAATCAATCCCACTCATCTGAGATACAAAAATAGCAGAACAAAGTATGGCTGTGAGCTGAAGGAGCCCAAGTAATTAATTAAAAGAGAAGCCGTCAATATACAGGCAATTACAACTGCAGTCCATGATCAAAGCCGCCCATGACTGCATACCCTTTTTTCAAAATCATTAACAAATAACTTGTAAACATGTCATCTCTATCATTTCAAATACACAAGTCCTTTGATGGGACTGCTGGTCGTAATTTAAGGACATGCAGGTATTAATATGAGCACACATTCTGTTCTCCGTCTTCAAACCCAGTCCGTCACGCAGCAGTTTGCGTGTTTTATTATTTCTTTACTTGTCAGGATTTCGAATGCTTTAAATGCAGATATGAACCCTCCTCATTTATTTGAGTGCTCTTTGTTTATTTCTGTCAAACTGTTTCTTGTACTTATGATATATAATACAATAATGTAAATACCATAAAGCTAATTCAATGAGGCAGCATATTTTTATTATTTAAACAGCCTTCACAAATCAAAAAGGAAAATACAGGACTACTTAGTAGCTTTCTTACAATTTAATGTAATGTGACGTCCTGTAATAGGACAAATTTTGCTTGCTTTTCTTATATATGTGTATATATATAATGCATGGCAAAAAACACTTACATTAACGTAAGCATGCACAAAAGTGACAGTAAAGACTTTTAAAATGTAAAATGTTAAAAATGTATCATGGTTTCCACCAAAATATTAAGCAGCACAACTGTCTTCAACATAATAATAAGAAATGTTTTTAGAGCACCAAATCAACATGTTACTGTGTGTTTTGGATCAAATAAATGCAGCCTTTGTGAACATAAGAGAATTCTTTCAAAAGCATAAAAAATCGTGTTCATTCTTAATATCTTTCTTCTCATGCAAATGTATGTTATTTTAAAGATAATAGATAATTGTAGTAGGAAAACAAGACATGGAAAAAATATAGTGGTGGTGTGTGTGTGTGGGGGAGAGGGGGGTCTTTTGTCTTTGGTAGCATTTAGTGTTTGAGAACCTGTGTGTTAGTTTCTGCTGGGGATGATGGTAGAGCTGCTCTCTGGTGCTGCTGTTTCCTGGACAGAAACATTCCAGCTCTCCGCACATTTGCTTTCCATTAGCATTGGCCTGTAAAGCACAAACTCACACCAGTTCCCACAATTTCCTCAGTACGACTGAAACAGTTTCTGCAAGGCAAAAGCAGAGAACAGCAGAGACAAGTTATGATGGCATCTCAACACCTCTCGTATCTCTGCTCTGGAGATCCTTTACCGTGACAACATGTTTACCTAGATATATGCTTACTAGTTCAGATGTCCTCTGGGACTTTGGAGACAGAGACAAATATGTGAAGAAGATAAAAAGAACAACAGATCTCTCTTCATCCAGAACTGCTATTGCTTTTTTTGTAAATGTGGCTGTCATGATTACGAACAGCTTAAAAATACAGTACAATACCTTTATGATGGAGTTCACAAAGATGGGGCGGTAATTACAGTGTGTGTGTGTGTTGTATTTTGAGACTTAAAAAGAGATCTTGTGTGACTGAAAGGTGTCGTGAAGGGGTGTGGGAGATGAGGAGTTGTCATTCAGCCCCTGAGGAATCGAGAAAAAAAGATTGTGGGAAGGAAACAGAGAGAGAGAGAGATGGAGAGAGGGGTTCAAGGAAAGTTTGGAGGTGTGTTTGCTCCGGTGTGTAATGAGAGCTCAGAACCCAGTGCGTGTTCCTCCTACGAATATTCACTGAACCTTTCATCAAAGCGCCATCCATTCGCCATCTTTCACAACCTCCTCCACAGTGCGCACACACAATCTGTACACATGCATACATACAGAGAGGTGCAAAAGTAGTGAAAATGCTTATCTTTTTGTACAAATGTGTTTAAGTGATCAATGCAACACAATCTGATCTTTTAAGTGAATCAAAAGAGCAACCAGTGTAGTTTGATTCCTGAACAAATGACCCTTATGAGCTGGTTCTTTATACACTACTGTTCAAAAGTTTGGGGTTAGTGAGTTTTTTGTTACGTTTTTGAAAAGTCTCTTATGCTCACAATTTATTTGATAAAAAAATACTGTAAAAACTGAAATATTAATTGTTTTCTATTTGAATATATTTTAAAATGTAATTTATTCCTGTGATGACAAAGCTGAATTTTCAGCATCATTACTCCAGTCTTCAGTGTCACATGATCCTTCAGAAGTCATTCTAATATGCTGATCTGGTGCTCAAGAAACCTTTCTTATTGTTATCAATGTTGAATACAGTTGTGTTGCTTATTATTTTTATGTTAACCATGATGCATTTTCTTTAAATTCATATATATTTATCTTCCATTATATTCATTACAGTTCGCGTCACATATGCATATCGCAAACACGTATGCACTCAATGCCCAAACTGACATTTTAAGGCCTGTGGTGCACATGCTCACTCCAACAATGGTCGTCTGAAGAAGGGGTCACTATGTGTCAAGGAGGCATGCGTGGCATGGTGCTCCTTATTTATTCTCCCTGTTCGCCACAAAGTCGTCACAAAGCATCCCATAATGGCGGCTGTGGGGCTGCATTTTAATGAGCCTTTATATGAGAGGTCTGCCTCACAACGAGCTTGTCTTACACAGGTCAGAGGTTGTGACCCCTAACACACCGTGTGTTTACCAGCAGGCATCAGTGCAGGCTTTTGAGTGGAGCTGAGATTAACGCACAATATCATTGGCTGTGGTTGATTTAAAGCCACACTGTCACAGATTTCCCCCCTCACAGTTATTCCATATGGTGACTTCAACGTTTAAGGGCAACAGTCAAGACCTGAATGACATACCACAGAGAAAACACAGATTGGAGGAAGAAACAAACATTTTAAATTAGAGTTGCCACATTTTGTTTCTTCCTGTGCAACATCCATATGTTTGAAGCAGGGTTATTTTAGTATCATTGATGTACTATAATAGTTTTTGTAAAAAAAAATTATTAGATTTTATATTTATATATTTTTTGTTTTAATTTTAATTTAGTTTAATATTAATTAAATAGTAAGTTTGATAATATTAACAAATAGCATTATTTTAGGTATTATTTTAGCAAACACATACTTAGGTCTGGCTCCATTTTGGTATGTACCCTGTCCACTTTTCAAGATCAAATCAATTCCCAGTTAAGTTCTCAATTTCATTTTCTTCCTCTATAAATATCCTGTTTCACCTAGAAAAAAAATCACTTTACACAAGCAAAATGTGTTGGTAATGCTGTTTCTTTGACTTGAAATCTTCATGTTGACATCCCAGCATCCTGGGTTTAAGCTTGCCTCCTATAAAAGTGCTGTAGCGGAATCACAGTATCTGATTAGGCTTTAACAGCTCTCTGGCTCTATATCACCTGCACCCAGCATGCATTGCTTCAGCTTTACTGAGGCTGTTTGCATACAGCAGCACAGATCAATAGCAAGAAATCAAAATCCTTGCTGCTATACAGCTCCATGAAGGGTCTTGTAAGTGTGTGTGCATGTGTCTAGAGCTTCCTTACGGCGTATAATGTGCCCTCCGTGTAACTCCTCCTTTTCTCGTACAAACAACACACACTTAATCAGAGCAGACTATTTTCTTTTGGTCCTGCAGTGTGGTCTGTTTGTGTGTGTCTGTGTTTTTGCCAGTGCATTGTTGTGCCCACATGATAATTGAATGTGCGCTCAGGCAGCATCCGTGCTAGCGTTCCAGCTCACACTTTAATTAGTTTAGCTTTGTGTCTGCCGACTCGGCCATCAGTCGCCAATCAATAGCACTCCGGAGAACAGAAGGGCTCTATTGGAAACAGATACGTAAGCTTTGTAGATAGCACTGCTCATGCACCCGCTCCACATACCTCAGACGGCTTTAAATGTGTCCGATGTTAGAGTGAACATGCTTAATTGTACAGATAAATGAAGCCCCTGAACCTGGTTTTATGTATGTGAGTGTGTTTGCATGAGTAAGAGAGGTGTGCTTGGTTATTGCTGTTCGGTTATTGCTTCGCTAAAAAAAAAAATGAGCGGTGAGCCGCGGCTCTATCGGAATTCAATGGCTGCTTTGTTTAAACCTACTCGTTCTCCATTCTTCACCTTTATGAGTTTTCTCTTCCTCTAATCCCATTCACTTTCACTATGGCTCACTTTGCCCCAAACTTACTTAAATGCAGGCCTAAATATCAACAAATTAGATTTCCACCAGTAGCATTTAAAGCAAATGTGTTGAAATAAGTTCAGTCCTTTTTGCTGCGAGGAGCCATTCCGGCTGTTATTGAATAAAAACGCATTGTGCGGGCAAAACAATTATGCACTTTACCGTCGAATCGCAGAAACGATTTCAGAGTGCTCGCCCATTCATCATATTTACGCAATTTAATAATTTCAGATTTTTACAGTGTATTATGGGTGCAGTTAAAAGCGAGAGAGGAGGAGGTAATTGTAAAGCCTGTCAGCATTAGTTAAGTGTGTGTAATGGCTGGGTATCACACACTAAATGGCAGTTGTAATATTTAGATCCTCTGCTCATTACCTCCCGATCTGCCTCCTGTGACCCGCAGCACCAGGCCTGCGCTCTCTCTAATGAGGGATGGAAATTACCGCTTCAAGAAATGAAACACAATTTATTTAGAGGAAGATGCAGCGCACAATGAAATTACCACAAACAACTCTGAAAAATCGGCCCAATAACGCCGGCTTTTGTTTATTACGTCGGAAAAGCCCAAAAAGTTCTTATTAGAAGTTAATGGAGATAAAAGGAAAGCAAATTTTAGATTGAATTGCATTAGCACGTTTAAAATTTAGCACATGTTTGTGCACAATATCTCAGAGCTATTTTATATTAAAACTCTCTCAACAGAGAGTGTGGACGATACAGAGAGGTTAAGTGCTTCCTGTGAGCTGGCCTGCTCATTGGGTTCTCTCAAAAAACAGTGATGTCAGGGCAGGGGTCACTTCACAAGTCTGTTCCTTCTTTCACTGCCCTTAAAGATGACTTGAAATCTAAATGTTTTGAGGTTTCAGATCATGTCTGTTGGCTTTTAGACCATCTATATGTTTGTGCACTTGACAAAATTAATGTTTAAAATTTCTGGGAAAACAGACCAAAATTCTTAATAGCTCTTTTTGCCCTACACAGTTCTTTTGTCCAATAAAATGCTGTCTAAAATGTTGTCTTAGTAAATGAAATACTTAAAACTGAAATAAAAACAAATTAAAGTTAGAAATATAATATAATATAATATAAAAATGGCAAAAGCACATAACAAAATTACTAAAACTTAAACTAAAATTAAAATTAAAAACTGAAAATATAAAAATAATAGCTAATTCAAAAAACAAAAAATACTATNACTTAAACTAAAATTAAAAACTGAAAATATAAAAATAATAGCTAATTCAAAAAACAAAAAATACTATACTATAATATAGTATAGTATATAAATAATACTAAAATAACATTGATTTAACTAACCAAGCTTGACAGCAAGTAGAAAATCAAGTGTGTTTTTTTCAGGTGAGCTTAATGTTTAAATTGGAAACATGGTGGAATGGTTCACCAAACCATTTCATGGGGTCTTTAAACAGTGATCACAGTGATAAAGTCATTATTAACACATGTAATTGCTCCATGTGGTCAGGTAGAATCACAACCCACATCTGGCAGCTGTTTTTTTCATTAGACCATCTTCCACCAGCAACAAACCATCTACCAGTAGTCATACCAGCTAAAGGTGGTCATGCATGTTTTTTTTTTGGAACATGGTAGCTGGTCAACTAGTTAATTACCATCTTAGCCATGCTGCCATAAAACAGATCCACTCCATCAGCCAAACATAAACACACACACTTCTCCTAGCACAAGTGCCACTTGAGATTTCTATAGAGAAATCTGACTTCTAACAACAAGTCTGAAGGCGGGAGGGAGGTATGGGAGGGGAAGGAGGGGAAAGAGGGGAAAAAAAGTCCCGAAAAACAAAAGGAGAGGGTGTGAGAGTGCTGAAAACGGCCCTGAGTGTTTGCATGGAGAATTCCAGCAGCCACTCGTTTCAACACAATGGCAAAACAGACTATAAAAGATGGAAACGCGCTTAGGAATAAGGTATTATCTTCTTTTCCCGAAGCAAATATAATAGTGGCGCTCCCGTACCATTGTGTGCCTGCTGTGAGGATCTAAGTTAAGCCATGACTCCTCTCCACCCCGATGCTCTCCACACCCTAATGTCGGAAATAAGCGGAGCCTCAGAGATTCATTAGAAAATTGAATGGAATCAAGAGAGTCTGAGGGCTGAAAAACATCCCCTTAATAAGACGGCTGGTAACATAAAAGCAGCTCTCAGCCAAGGTCCTTTATTTTCAAAAACCAGTGGAGCCTTTGAAGAGGGCTTAAGAACAGAGCGGAGGAAGAGATGAAGAGAGTGCAACGGAGGGATATCCTTGGAGAACTATTCCTGTCCCACGAGGGAAGTGATGGAAGCATGGATGTATGCATGTTTGTAGTGCAGTCTCAGCAAGCTTGTCAGCCCGTGTGTGTTTGTGTGTGTGTGTGTGTGAACATCTACAGCGTGCTGGAGCATGTGCACCTGTCACACTAGATGGCACACGTGTAGCTGTGAGTGCTAAAGGTGAGGTGTGTTCAACGCTTATGTGTGCAGGTACTGTGCGTGTGTGTGTGTGTGTGATTAACCTTGTACTGGCTCTTTTGTCTGTCTGGCTCATGGCTCAGCTCAGCTGAAGTCTCTCGTCTCATTCATATTTGATAGACATGCCCAGACCTAATCTGATAAAGTGCACTTCAGCCTTGGTGTCTTCTGATGAACTTCTAAGTGGGAAGTGCAAAAGTGTGTGCACGCATGTGTGTTTATGATGAGCGTATGTGTGTGTGGGAGAGGGAGGGATTTGGGGGGATGGGTAGAGGATGGATTGGGGCTAAATCGATGTTGATTTATAATTTACTATTGCAAGAACCTATCACTGTATGTGAAGCCTGTATCCAGCCTCATCTATATTACATTAGGACAGAAGCTCTTGCTCGGCACTGGACAACAGACCTTGTGGTGTGGAAGGGGGGCTGGTNATCCATACACACACACACACACACACACACACACACACACACACACACACAGGCTGTAACAGCAGGGCCTTCAGGAAGACACATACACTTTCACTTTGAGAAGCTGACAGGCTCCCTCAGATTTTTGAGCCAAGTGGATTTTGAATGCAACTTCCCATAACAGTGTTTGGATAGAGCTATTCAAGTCATCTGGTGAAATTGTTTATATATAATATATATCGCAGAAAAACAGAATATTGCAATGTCAGCTTTTCCAATATCGTGCAGCCATAATTGTGGGGACAAAAAGAAAAAATCGCAGATTTATATTTGAATTTGGTCTGTCCAATATAATCGCACCTCTCAGATCATTTGCTTTAAAATGAAGAAAATATTCTCAGCCTATTGTTACTCCAAACTCGTGTGACTTTTTTCCTGTGAGACACAAAAAAAGTTACTTAGCAAAATGTCAAAGCCGCTCTTTTAAATACAATAAAAATGCATAACTGGCTGTCAAGATCAGTTTTAATTTTGCTTTGTGTATTAAAAAGAATTACCTTATCTTACCGAGAACCATGTGAGCCCTAAAATAAAGTAAAAAATAAAATAAAAAAGTAACCATGGTACGTTCAAAAAATGCATTGTTTACTGAATTGAAAAAAAGTTTTAATGAGGCTTGTTTTTGTCTTGTAATTATTTGGAATGTGAAGTATTTCTGCTGCATATGGTGTTGATAGCCAACAAAAAGCTGTCTTTAGTAATCTATATCATGCTTCTGTAAAAAGAAGCATTGCATTATGTGTGCTACCGCTTTCTGCACTTTACCTATATTTTGTGATGTTTGCCTCTAATTGGTATTAGCAATGCTTTGCAGTCTTTATGCTCCTGCATTAAAACCTTTATTATGCATAATAACTTACATTTAGAAATACAATTCAGCTACACGTCTAACAAATGCAAATTCATTAAAAAAAAAGTGAATTAAAGAAGAATCAAAGCATTTCATTTTGAAAATATTTCTTTTTCTCATTAAACAGAAAACATTCCTGTTCTATTGTTGTCATATTTTTGACAGGATGAGTATGTATATTGGGTTAATGAGAAAATGCTGTCATCTGTCTGCTTTATTAACAATCATAGATTACTCCTTAGGCACACAACAAAGACCCTTTCTCTGTCTCCCTCTCTCTCTCTTTCATACGGTCTTTCTCTGTTTTTCGGTGTAGTATTGATGAGGGAGGAGGCAGTGGTTGTCAGGACTTTGCTGACTGGGTGAACAGCAGGCATATGGAGAGGTCAGGCAGGGCACCACAAGACCCCTCTGTCTGCTCTGGCCAAACTGCTACACCCCACTGAAAGAAAATCAATCCCATCATACCACAGACACATATTCCCCTCCCCTCCCCTTCTCCTCTCTTCCTTGTGTTCCTCACCTCTGTTTTATACACAAACACACACAAAACCTTTATAAGATGTTGTTACTGGGCTCCTCTTTATTGAGTCTACACTCTTCACCTTATCTCATGCGTTCCTTTTTAAAAGCTATGTGACTCACATTATGAAGTGAGTGTGTGTTTTTAAATGCTGTATGCATGGAACCTGAGTTTTTTATCTTTTCTTGTTCTCTTTGATTAAGTCTGGCGAATATATACACCACGGTTTAATGTACTAAAGTTGAATTCAAGTACATACTGAGCTGGACACAAAACTTCTGTTTCCTACGTTCATGTTTTGATGTTTACAGTTTGGTTTTAAATGAAACACATGCAAACTTGCTCTTCGGTGTGACTATCAGCCCCTGGGGTTATACGTGTTGTCATGGCGACTTGCAGCCAGCCAAAAAAAGGGGGTAATTAGTGTCGGAACAGTTGATTGGTTTGCGGCAGTAATTAACACAGGTGAGGTTAATTAGTTCCCATGAAACCAGTCAGTCTCTGCAGCACACACAAGGGAAAACAGCAGAGGAAAAAAAACATACACGTTTACACGCCTTTACTTTATTACTTCTGAAAGTTGGGGAGGATTTTAATATGCATGGTAAGGTCCCCTGTGAGAGGACGCAAGGAGAAATTCAGCCTCATTAATGGAAGCGGGACAAACCTGAGCGAGATGCTGTCTCTATCAATAAGACATAGATAATTCCACACATACACTGTGGCTCTGTCTGGCCGAGGCACACATGAACATGCCAAGTGCCAAACAAAATGTCATGCTGTTTGTGTCCAGCACATCTGTTTCTTGAATCCGTCTGTCTGTCTATCTATATCTATTGTAAGATGTGTGGCTGTAGTAAGTGCATGACGCAGGAGATTCAGAACAGTCTTTTAAAAAAATCCAACAAAAACACATACGGAAACTCAGGAGCTAGAATAATCCACAACCATGTAAAGCAAATATGACACGGAACACTGAACAAAGGAAACTGAGGACTTAAATACAAGGGAGAGCTAATGAACTGAACAGAAACAGGTGCGTAATTAATTAGGAGCTATGGAAACTAATAAGCACCGGGAACACAGGCAAAACAGAACACTATAACAGTAAAACAGAACTATACAGAACAGAACTGCAACAGTACAGGACGAAGGCCCACAGTGGAGTCGAAGGAGGGAGGAGCCATGGCAGAGACTTGACAGGTTTAACCAGGGGGATATCAGATGGTGATGGATCCGGAAGGCTGTGGCGCAGACAGAGCAACGACTAACCAAGGCGGAGCCAGGTGTAAGGACGACGGTCCCAAGAGGAGCCGAAAGGAGGAAGGAGCCAAGGTGGAGCCGACTGGTTGATGAGCTGAGGTGGAGTGACGGGCTTGGTAGCAGGGGGATCCTCTTGCCAAGACGGAGCTGGAGACTGAAAGACCCAAGGCAGATCCATGCTGAGGAGTGGAGTCAACAGTGGGTGAGCCGAGGGACTAAAGGGCGCAGCGGAGGCGGGG
>RJVU01018281.1:5839334-5850992 GCA_003731715.1 Anabarilius grahami
ATCACTGTAGATGCAGGACGCTTAAAGCTGGGTGGGACCAGTAGAGACACTGGAGACTTGGAGCTGGGCAGGACCAGGGGGGACAGGGAAATATCCTCTTCAATTTCCTCATAATATACTGCAGAGGCCAGCTGCAGCTCACAACGTGAGTGTGGTTAGGGCTTCCTACTATCCACTCGTACTCCAAGAGCACGCCCACTGGAACGCACAATGTTGCCAGCTCACGCATCTAGTCAGACCTCTTGTTGGGCTTGGGCTTCCGGGTGATGATTGGCTCTTTCCTCTTTACTGGCTCATTCATCGTAGCAGGATCTGGCTCCATGTCTGTGGTGGGCTCTGGCATTAGTTCTGTGCAGGCGTGCCTTGGATCGCTCCCTAAGGCTGGTGTAAAAGAAGACGTAAAACGAGCGGTCAGGGAAGTTAGTGATGCACAGTTCATTACCAAGTCGGTACTGAAATTTTAAAGCAGATATATTAGGGATTCACTGATAGACGCCTGCTTTCAAACGCTCCCGTGTATAGCTGCTCAACAGCGCTCAAAATGTTAGGGGGAAATGCTAGTATCGTCACATTTTTTAAATTTCAGTACTTTTGACAACACTACTACTATCACTCTATCTGTCTATTTATCTATCTGTCTATTTTTCTATCTGTCTGTCTGACTGTCTGTCTGTCCCACCTGTACATTCACTCATACAATAAACACACTTTAACACAGCTAGATACTACTAACAGCTGCAGCAAACCTGGATGAAATGATATGGAAAACATATACAGTTGACTCACATTGATTCTTTCTAGCTCTTTTCACATTCTTAGAGGGTGGGAGGAATCGTGCAGTCCAGTATGTGCCATTATGAAGCCGTGATGTCAATTCCCTCTAGTGCACAGTAGATCTGAGCGACAGGAACCAGGCGGTGAAATGGAAACATATCCAGTCGTTGTCTACTCTTCCTTCCCATGTTCTTATATATCCTGGAGCAAATGGTGTAGAGTTAGAATGACACTGGCCAAAGCTGAATAACAAAATGTCCAACATCCTGTGTCCACCTCTCATTTCCTATTGTATGCAAACATCTACCAATTTTAAACACGCCACAGATACTCCAGCTTTATTGGATGGCGTGTTTATTTAGAGAACAATGAGGTGGATGTGTGAGAATTGATTTTTTTGGACAGACGTTAGCTTGTCGTGTACATTGTTCATTAGCAATAGTACTGCACTTTGCTTCTAATGTGCATTTGTTAGAAGCTGACATATATGACGATGCTATATACATTTATAATCCAGAATTGCTAAAAACATATACACTCATCCAGGTTGCCCCTTACCCTTTGCACACTGTTTGGATCGCTCTAATGATTTGGACAGAGTTTAATGTAAACGCATTGGCTGTGAGGGAAACAGCGTGTCGTCTGGATATCTCCCTTGAGCTGTAATCTATACTGAAGCACTGCATCTTTGATCAGCACAACTTCATAAAGTCTTTAGAGCTACACTGTTTTGGCGATGCTGCTTTTCAGGAAGACAGCGGGATGAAAGATTGTCTTTCGCTTTTCCCTTCATCTCCAAATGTTTTTATTGGAACGTATTGACACTCTTTCACCTTCCTGTTACACAGACCTCTCCGTAAAGCACTTCAGTAATGGCTGACTGCTTAAAACAAAATGTATAAATTAGTAAATAAACAATGTGAAATCATCAGATGCATTTCTAAGAAAAGAAAATCAGCAGCAGAGTGCTGTTTCTGATCAGTATGATGTATTTTTCATGTTCAGACATCAGAAAATGGTGTAGTGATGCCACCAACCTGAAGCAAACATCTCTCCCTTTTGCATATTTGAGGATGCTTGAGGAGGACAGCCATATCATAGCAAAAGGCTCTAAGGCCTGTTTACGGTATCTTTATGCAAAACTATGCATACAAAATGCACACAGTCAAATGTTCATCAATTTTGCCTCTATATAACAGTGATTGACTTGGACGAGTTGTTGTTGGTGAAAGAGTGCTGGAGGCAGCAGTGTGTGTCCCTGTGGTGTGAACCCTCCCTAAATCCATGTAACTCCCCCCCCCGAGGCACGTGTGTCTGCCAAAACACCTGCCTCAAGGTATTCACACTGTTCATAAATCAGGGTTCAGGCTACGGCCAGAACAATAGCAGATGTGGGAACAATAGGACCTGTTAATTCAAAATGATGCAGGCTTCCTCCAAAACAAAAACAACCAGGTAAACACTAATTATCATGAAAAAAAATGAGAAAAACAACTCATTTGTTCTCAGAGGCTTGAAGGCTCCTTCAAAGTGCCCTAAGATACAAATATCAGATGAGAGTGAAACTTTAGCTTCAGTAATTGTCACATTGTTGGGGATCAATGTACTCTTTGTCTTGACAAAAATATGCTTTAGCATCATGGGATGTGGATCGAAATAGGTCTAAATCTGAAACAGATTAGTTCTGGAAGATTCACAAAACTAGATAAGTACCTTTCACCTTATTATTTGAAGCATTAAATTATAATGTACTACACCTCTTTTTACTAGACTACAATATGAGAGCACAACATACACCTGAGGGATTTTCAAACTTTTTGATGCCAAGGACCCCCAAAGTATGATAAAAAACTTCTGAGGGACCACCTACCTGAAAAAAAGCTATATATTGTATATATGTATAAATACATTTGGATGAAAACCTCAGACCCCAGTTTGGAAACTCCTACACTGGACAAACCTTTTATATTATAGCAGTTTTCTTTGCAGCTGAAGATGGATCCACTATTTTAGTAATTGAATACTGGCAGGATTTCACCATCAGTGAATGTATTAGTGCCTGTATGGTGTGTTTTACTGCTACACTGAGTCTTTGATTGTATAAAATAGAACCAAAGAGATCTTACTATATTTCCAACAAACAAAAGCATGCTGTCCTTTGAAGTGAAAAAACACTCTTGACATATGGATGCATGAGCCTTATGGCAGCCTTATAAAGCTCTTCTCCTCTTGGAAATAAAAAATATGGACTAATTTCTGCCGCATACAAACAAGAAAGCAGTTATATAATCAGCTGCAGGTCTTTAGTGGTGGGCGTCTGTTGGCTGTGTTTAATTGATGTTGAGTTGCTTTTGAAGTTGAAGTATGGAGAATACTGCTGATCTGAGGAAGTGAACAGAACCTTCTCTGCCTCTCCACGATGCTAATCTTGCCCAGACTGCCGCGCCCTGTGCTAACTCGCCGCCTGTCGCCAGCATCTCGATGCCCAGAGACGAAGATAAGTTTTGTGGTACTGCACAAATACCCTCCCCCATCCCGTATCTCTCTACAATGTGTGGCTTAGAGCTCATGAGAATTTTAACGTTACTATTAAACTAGGTCATTGATAAAGTAGCCCTTGCATCCAAGAGAAGCAATTAGCTTAATGCTAATGAAGCAAGCAGATATTGAGATCTGAATTGAGAGGGCGACTGGTGGTCCAAACTACAGTAATGAAGGCAAATGGCTGGTCATTTAGTCAGTCAATCGAGCATGAGGAGCATGTGTAGCTCTACCTAGATACTTATCTACAATCATTGAGTGTTCTGGGAGCAAAGTTACATGGTGAGGTGATGCTAATGCTGCACTCTGTTATATGGCAACTCATATGGCAACTTCAAATGAAACTTCATCCGGCTTCACATGGGACGATATTTTTTGATTACTAGCCTTGCATGGTGTGAAATGGAGTGATATGCTATACTTAGAAAGGGAAAACAAGGCTATATGTTTGCTTTTTATTTCTTTTCAAATGAGACACCGGTGAGGTGTTAGCCAAACAGAGTAATATAAATAGACTCTGTAGCAGTAGCAGGACTTTGATTCCATACATTCTGATGTGCGGCTTGTTACTGGTTTATGGAAGGGCAGACCTGCACTTGCAAATGAAAACGTAAGTAAGCGGAGGCTGAGGGAATCAGCAGCACAGTGGAAATGAGCCCAGACTTCACATTTTAGCAGCATAAAGAGCTCCATTACCGCTGCTGAATGCATAAACAGTGCACCGTCCACCCAGCACCACTACTGCAAATACACTCTAGCCTCCAGCGATAATAAACACACATACACACATTAAATTAAACCACTGCTGAGTTGGTTCAGGGATTCCGGTGAGCTAATGATGCCTTTTTTGACTCATGGTGTCATGGTTTGCATGCTCTACATTTATCTGTATCTGTGGTACTGAGATTTTATAAATTATAATTGTAAATGGTTTCATATTATTTTAGTACGGAAAATGCATGACATCTGAATGCTGCATATGAATAAATTATTCATTAGCAGCATAATTGCATCTTGAATGCTGCATGTATAACTAAATGCTGAGGTTAATAGTAAAGATGAACTCAACAAGTGTAGATTCAACAAATGACTGTTGTTATCAGGTTTGCCCGATTTACGAACAACTGACTCTTATTATCTTTCTCCTTTCAAATCTAAAGCTTACAGCACAACCAGTGTAGTCCGATTCACAAACAAATGACTCTAATGATCGTTTCTTTTTAGTGAATAAAAACATACGGCACAACAAGTGTAGCCTGATTCACAAACAAAGAATTCTTGTGAACTCTTTCAATTTAGTAAATCAAAAACATGCATGCAACCCTATTCCTGAAATAGTCTTATGAGCCTGTTCTTTTAATGAATTGTTAAAAAGCATGAGTTACTGGTTTAAATCAGTGCCCTGTATTATTTAGATGTTATAAAAATGGGCATTATAACTGAAAATTATAAAAATGAATCGTAATTTAATCAAATTGGATCAAAGATCTGGTGAATTAGAAACAAGTCGTAAAATCTGTATCAAACCCAGTCTTACTTTGCATACAAGAAACCTTTCCATAACTACTGAATGAAATGGATAGATTGCATAGACTAGTGCACACAGTAAAGGTGTGTCGTGGCTCTAGTAAGTGCCCTGTCTAAGCAAAGCATGCTGTGATCATAGACACTGGCGGCTGCAGTAAATGGCAACCCTGTGGTTGGGACTCAGTTTGGTGGGGTCAGCTGATCCAGGCTTTGTGCTGCCATTCACTACTCCTCTGTCACTGTAACCCTAATCGCTTAATCTCTGTCTACTGTTGCCATCAACATATACAAAGAGTCCAGACTCCTTTGTGTGCCAAACCTTTGTGTGTGTGCGTGTATGTCACCAGGCATGATATCTCTGGGTGGTGTATTTCAGCTGTGAGTGTGTTTTAGGAGAGATGTATTTAACTTTTTCAAATAGGAGACTGTAACCTCATTAAATCAGCACTGTTGCTGCACTTCTGCCTCTGTGATGGCTTCTCCGACCCGAAGCATGCAGCAACTCTTAGAAAGCACAAAACTGCTCTAAAGATGAAAAAAAAAAACACTAGAGGAGAGAGAGAAAAGGGCGGGTGGAAGGACGGACTCTGACAGCGTCTGGACTCTGACATTTCTCTGCTTGGATAACCATCGCACCCTCTGTCCCTCCAGCCATGAAGGGAGGGGGGGTAATGTCAGTTGTCAATCAAGTTAGTCCCCATGCAGCTCTGGTTCCTGTGCTGCTGTGCATTGGCCTGTCTGAGAGAGAGACAAAGAGGCCACCTTTCACCCCTGACACCCCCCTCAGCACCACCTCTTACCCCATTTGCAGCCTGAGGCTGGGCCAGAGAAGCTGAAGCATCAGTTTTGTGGAGGGGAAATAGAGCACAGGTGGTTCACTACATCTCTCATACTCTCTAAGATAGAATGGCTTTACTAGTGTGACATTTAAACACCTGTTCTGCACTACCCAATTGGCTCGCCCATTCTTTACATAGTCTCTGTGTGTATCATAATTCTTGTAGCCTTTCAATATAGATGTAGAAAATCTGTCCTGTGGTTATGACAGTGTTTGCCTGAGCTCTCGGCTTCCTCTTTCACTTTTGAGCTTCTTATTTAGGACAGAAAAATAAGTACACAAAAACAAATTCTTGGACAGTGCAGTGCAAGTGTCCATACCTGATGTGGTGGTAATAATTCTCTGAACTCAAGGTGAGCAAGCACAAGACATCTGTGCCATATATCTAGCTATAAATATGCAGACACTGTAACTAACTTTAACTTACTTGATCAGCATGATTCTCTTCAAACTGTTGATTCATCATGACAGACACCTGAAAGCAAAAAACACCATAGAAGAATCTGAAACAACACTGACAATTCTACATGTACTTGTTGCATTATGAGTTGTGTTCTAAGAGATTTCATGCATTGTAATAAAAAAAATTAAAAAAAGTTACTAAGACTTACTGAGCTTTTGCTTATTGAGAGCTTATTGTATCGACAAATACCTTTATATCTTTAAAACAATATACATTACTATTATATTATTTGAGAATCAACACTGCATATGATTATTAAGAAAAAAAAAATCAGCCAGTATACTACGAAAAAATATACTTGTATTAAAGATTCTCTGAAAACAAGTATTATATCCAATCTTATGCAGTCAAGTAAATCATTTGTTTTAAAACTAGATATTTAAACTGTAAAATAAGACACATTCTTACTAAAGAAAGCTGCAAACCATTCACAATGGCATAAATTTGAAATGAGAGACTGGAAAAGGTTTCTGCTTATTGTCGGTGTGTGTTCAAGAAATAGAGATCTCCACAGCCATCACCTGGAGTTACTCATCAGTCCCGTCACAGTAAGACTTGAGAGAGGAAACCAAGGGCATTGGTGCTACAAAGCAGATGTGTTGGCTCACTGTGACGACCGCTGCAAAAGTGCCATTCATTCCATCTGAAACGGCTTTATCTTTCCCCTTATCAACTCAGCAAATGCTGAGCCTTTATTTGATATTCAATGTGTTAGCAGAAGAGAACAGGAGGGCCTGGCTTCTCAGAGGGTGGGTAGTTGCAAATCAGCAGCCCCTAAAATCCTCACTGCTGGGTAAAGATGTGTCCTATTGAAGTGAGGTTGGGAAGGGCAGACCTTTGGACATGTCAGAGCTGGAGTGACAGATGGAGACAAAGAAGGAACGAGAATATAGATAGAGGGATGAGGTGGAGGAAGGTGTCCTGCTGTGCCCTTCTGTCCACGCTGCAAACAGCAGGACTTTAATCTGATGGGTTGTGTGTATGTCTAGCAGTAAGTACAAGTGTGTGTTACTCTCGTCTAGGTCAAAGCGGTGAGGCCCAGAGCGGGTTGGATGTCATGCGGCCCACAGGGGTGGCGGGGTCAAGGGGTAGGGCTCCTGCATGCTGGGGAGCTTTGATGGGTGGCACACTCTCCCAGCAAAGCCTTCCAGGCTGGCCGGCT
This sequence comes from Anabarilius grahami, assembly GCA_003731715.1. Classification (NCBI taxonomy): domain Eukaryota; kingdom Metazoa; phylum Chordata; class Actinopteri; order Cypriniformes; family Xenocyprididae; genus Anabarilius; species Anabarilius grahami. Next base: position 5,846,640 of record RJVU01018281.1, read on the forward strand.
CAGGCGGGGAGGTACTCTTCTGTCTTTTGTTTTGACCTCAGGCATGTCAGAGCTGTTTCCAATTACACCCTTGGATCGGGTGGCGTGTATTTCTATGTGTTATATGGGATCATAATTGACTATAACTGCACCCTCTTAACTTTAACCAGGTGCGCTAGCCAAACCAGAGAGATTAGGCTTGTGCTCTTACAGACACAGTGTGTGTTGAGTAAGTCGTGCCAGGGTTCGACACCAGGGTCTTGTTTGGCCCTGAAGGAATAGTAGGGAGATTGGCCGTGACTTATTGCCAGATCTTACTGCTATCGGGCTGAGCGAGTGCACATGTGGCCGTGTGCGTTCAGGAGCCGTGTCTGCGGGTACTGTTGTGCTTTACGAGCTGTGTTAAGTTGTTGTTGTATATTTGTGTTAGTCATGCTCTCCTGAGGCACAGTGTTGCTTAGCGCAGCGCTGCAGCCGTAACCGCAACCATTTTTCCAAGCCAGCACGTAAGGTCTCGACGGAATCGCTGCTGTACGAAACAGCGAAAGTAACAACATGTGGATGTGCACCCACCTGCGACGGGTGCTTTATGAGTGGCCCCCCACCCTCTCGGATTTAAATAGCCCCATTTACTGGCCTGACAAAGGGGGAAGAAGCCCGGTATACACCAGAACCCAGAACCTTACACCGGGAGAGGGACGAGAGTGGGGATTGATGGCTCATTGAAGTGCCACTCACCGAGAGAGAGCAGTTATGTCAATCCAGTCTAGTGTTTCAGAGTTCACCTCAGGCTAAAGCCAAGCTAAGTGCATACAGAGCGAGGGCGGCCCGGGTCAGCCTGCAACCAAAGACAACCATCCAACCTGAGAGGGAGGTTTCCATCAATCTTACAAATCTTACTTAACAGTACATGAAATCTTACCACATGGACAGGAAAACAAAGGAAAATGATGAAAACAATGAGCCCATCGTGAAACCAGAGAAGAAGCCGACGCATCCGTATATTTAGTTACACAGTCGGACCGAATGCATTAGGTGGTCGGGACAGAGATGCTTTGGCTCTGAGCGGCCTTGTGTGGGATACTGTGTAGGTGACTGAGGCCTAACAAAGGGAAGAGAAGAAAGAATGAGGGCATTGTGTTAGGCAGGCTGGTGTTGAGCAGAGAAAGAGAAAGGCTGGGTTAAGAGTCGCCGTCATTGATGACTCTATAGAATAAACATCTCCTGAACACTGATGAGCTGAGCTGCCACTTTCAACAAGCTCATTACTGTCACTTCTTTACATGTCCCGTGCTCCTCTTTGATGGACAGAGAATAGAGCGGCAAGCAAACAGGAAGAGAGTGAAATTATGTGAACGATACAGCATAGTTACAACAGCATGGGGACAATCTGTGACTCTTTCAGAGAAGTAAAACCAATGTTTTTGTTGTTGCTCCAAAATGCCAAATAATTCACATTCAATTGTTTGTGTTATTCAGTGATCCAGCCCTTACATAGATCATTTGTTCTAATGTGCTTTTTGGACATTTGACAGGTGGGAGGAGATGTGGAGCTTGATGAGAGGAACTGTGTATGTGTGTGTGTGTTGGGGGGAGGAGTGTGTTTTTAATTACACGATATGTGTTATACGGATGGTTAAAAAGCCAGTTACACAGAGGAGAGCGAGTATAACTCTGCCAGCATTGAAATGCATGCTCCGATTCCTCACTAATTAAAGCAGCAACTTCAGAAATGCCATAATAACCATTAATTAGGGGGCTGCTATTTTCAACATAATTTGCTAATTAGTCTGAGACACCGCGCTGTGGCGGTGACTAATTATTGGTGGGTTGGAGCAATAGACACTTGTAACTTGGGTGAAAATCACACTCTTATGGGGTCAGACCATTAGGGGTGAGACTCAGGACCCGACAAGGCCTTAATGGCTTGTAGTCTGCTACCCTCCCCCTTTTAATAAAATGTACTACATTGAACACTAGACCCTGTTTATTTACTAAGGCTTGAAGATGCTGCATCCACACACACTAATTAGTATGTTATCGGCTTTACTCTTGACCCCACTGGCCTGTCTGTGATATTGGACTGAGGGTGAAAATACATCTCAGCCCACAACGTGTCACTTCCTGCTGTGTGACCTAATCTCCTCATAGCCCTTTGAAGCCCATACTCCTCACATGCTCCACGGAGGCCTGTACACACACACATCTACTAGTGTGTTGTTGCGTATGTGTGTGTAATGTATTCACTAAAGTTGTGTTGTGCTGTGCATTTTACAGAAGAAAATCTGTTGAAGATGCGGTTATCTTGTTTTATAGTCTTTAAAAATCTGGTCAAGGCCTCTGAATAATTCATGGCTGAAACCTTTAGGGCTGTTGCAGGAGCTTTAGCAGGTTGTTAGTTTGTTGCTATTGACTATGTTTAAATGAATTTCCTTTAGATTGCCTGAGGGAAAATCATTTAATATTCGCCACAATTAAGAGCAGTTAAACACCATCCAATGTCATGGAGATACAGTGAAATAATTTTTAATTATTAGTATGTCCATACCCTACTTTACTAAAAGACATGCTGTTTACTAAGAGAGCTGCTTTGCTGCCTACTTCCTCATAAAGCTGCATGTTAAGTAACACGACATGACCCTCATGTCGTTCCAAACCTGTATGAGTTACTTTCTTCTGTGGAACACAGAAGATATTTTGAGATTTTATTTTTGTCATACAATGAAAGTCAGTGGGCTTCAGTATTGTTTGGAATGACGTGAAGGTGAGTAAATGACGACATAATTTAAAATTTTGGGTGAACTATCCCATTAATGCACACACACACAAATAAAACTAATGACACAATACTCAAATAAGCACTGTTAAAATATACATTGTACACTCAAATATTTGGACTGCTTGTGTTTGGACTGTATGTGTGTGGTTGTCTTCAGCATTGGTGTTTCCTGAGTGGATGAGTTCTAGAGGAAGTAGGTTTCCTTCTGTCAGTGTGTGTGTGTCACCGGACTATCCTACATCAGACAAGGACATAAACAATGGGGCGGCAGGGCCCTGGGGCCATTCAAACTTTACTCTTCTCCAGATACTATTTACTACTGCCAGTGTATCACTGACACACTGTATGAGTCTTCAGTGAAGAGGAATGTTTTGAGAGGGGTGACCTCAATGAAAATGAGTGTGTTTACATGCACAATCCTACACTGATTATGATTAATAAGCCAGCATGTAAGTTATGTAGGTATGGTTTTTATAATGATCAGATTTATTTTGTTGTACAACACTGGTCAGTATGTTTTTCCCCCTTAGAAATTCAAGGACGCATTCAATTGATCAAAAGTGACCGTAAAGACCTTTACAACTTAAAAAAAAAAAAAAAAAAAAATTCATCAAAGAATCCTCAAAAAAAAATGTATCATAGTTTTCACAAAACTATTAAGCAGCACAGCTGTTTTTAACAAAGTTTCTTGAGCATCAAATCAGCATATTAGAATTATTTCTGAAGGATCATGTGACACTGAAGACTGGAGTAATGTTGCTGAAATATAGCCTTGCCATCACAGAAATGAATTACATTTTAAAAATATATATTAAAATAGAAAAGTTATTTTAAATTGTAATAGTATTTCATAGTATTACAGTTTTGCTGTATTTTGATTAAATACATGCAGTCTAAGACTTATTTCCAAAGTATTAAAAAAAAAATCATACCAACTCCAAACATTTTGAACGGTAGTGTTGCAAACACAACCAATGAGTGTTACTATGTAGAAGCTTTCCTCTGAATACAGTGTTACATAAGACAATGGTAATAGGTCATTTCTGCAGTGACCTGTAACACTGAGCTTCAAACACAACAATGTATGTTAATTTCTGCATGCATATTTTAAATATAGAGTGTATGTGCTTGAATATTTCCTAACATTTTCTTTCTGTCTCTTTTTTTCTGATGCTGCTGCTTTTCTGTGTGGTCTTCTAACAGGTAAGAAAAAAAATCTTTTATTCAACATTTTCAACATGATTAACATCTTTTATTCAAGTAATAGAATACTATTTGTATTGCAGAATATAGGGGAGTGTGTGTTTAGATGCAGTAGTGTGCACTAATTTAGACCATTAACATATCACACATTCTCCATCTACCCCAGAACTTAACTGACTTTGCTCGGTCCAGATCTAATTTAATCCCTATTACTTTTGTTTTCCCCTTTTGCTTTCTCTCTCTCTTTCACACATTCTTTTGGAGAGACCTTTACTCATCTTGGCTAATGACTTCCAAATACTTCATCAGCATGTAGCCTTAACCTTGCTGTTGTTTCCAAACACCATAACGGCTCTAATTAACTGCTTCCCCCTTCTGTTTCACCTACCTCA
>RJVU01018281.1:5851135-5869828 GCA_003731715.1 Anabarilius grahami
ATTTTCATTCTGCTGAGTTCTTTGCCCAGTGCTCTGTATAGTTTTAGTGCTACAAGGGGAATATATATTTTTAAGAGCTTTGTGTGGATGGATGATGTTAGAATCACTGGCTCTCGCCCCACCGGCCATAAGAACAGCATCTCTTGTTTATTATAGTGCTTACGGCAGTGTTTAGTCAAGGACTTAACATACGTACACATACTGAATCCAGAGCAATAAGGAGAGTTCAGTTTGCCTCAGCAGATTCACATTGAGGCAGCATTACCCCAAAACACTAGTCCGGACATGTGCAGCCTGATAGAAGGAAAACAGTCATACAGTATGTGGCATTTATTTACATATTTAACTTTTGATCTTTTACCCGCTACTTGGCCCTCAAGTCAACCGAGAGAGGTGTGAACTAAGGGGAAGAGCGTGTCACTCAAGTTCAAGGATTCTCTCGCCTCGCTTGATAAACAGATCTCAAGACTCAGGCTTTAAAATACAGGAACCCTGCTGGGGAGCAACCTGACCTCATAAGTTTATTAATTACTTTTGTTATTAACTATTCATCATGGTTTCTGATGTCCGTCCCAGTGCTGTGCTGAAACAGGACCTATATTCTTTCCTTTAGCCGCCGTATGAAAATCTAACAGTCCACTGAACTTGATAAGTGTGCCATCATCTCGTTAATCAAATTACTTATGAACCGAAATTGACAGTTTTCATTAATTATAAAGGATTATTCTAATTGCGATTCAAATTTATTCATTTAGAACAGACGGCATTCAGTAATATTTCAGTGAATTTGCATATTAAATGGAGAGGGTGGTTGATTAAGTATGGTAATGTATGCGCGATGCCTTATTTTGTTTCTGGTGGGCCATATGCGGCATGGTGGCTGGGGCAGGTGAAGACTCCAGAACGTGTTTAATTTGTTTGACAAACACGGAAGGGGACACAACACGTCCTCTGGCACCCCGCGCTCCACTCGCCCCTGTGACCCTCACCTCCCTCTGCACCCACCTTTACCTTTAGCTTCTGCTCTGCAGCTCTGAGAGCGGTCCATATATTGTCAAACTAAACACGACTTATATCTGGAATAAACAAACTTATTGTACGTCTTACTACTTAAAGGGACAGTTCACCCAAATAATGAAAAGTCTGTTCATTTACCACACTCATGTTAATATTTTATTTTTTCTGTGGAATACAAATGGAGATATTTTGAAGAATGTTCATGCTGCACTTTTCCTTTTTCCATCTCCATCATCTACTTTTCACAAAAGAAAGAAAGAAAGTCATAAAGGTTTGGAACAACTTAATTTTGGTTAAACTATCCTTTTAAAATTCTGATGGATTTGTATGATAAGTGTTGTCAAGTCATAGCAATGACTGAAATCTACCGAATTGGTCACACTTTAGTACTTTAGATGCTGGCACTGTGCTTTTATGATTCTTCAAATTGATTTTAATACTATTTTACACTGCAGCTGTGTCCCATTTGTCCTTTGTTCCCATTCTTAAGGTTAAATCAAACCCATTCTTTCTGGAGTTTCTCCGCAACCAGATTTGTAATATTTTTAATGGATTATGAATACACAGCAAGAATTCCTGCTCCAAACTCATGCAAAGGGCATTGCTTTAGTGTAATTTAATACAATAGTTATGGCAAATGAAAAAAGAGGAATAAAATGAGGACATCTATCAACACCGTGTGCATTTACACAATGTGCCCTTGCTTACACAGGAACTCTTTATCAAGTTATATATAGCTTGCATACTATACTTTGAATTTAGTTTGCGGATACTGAATTTTAGACCATTTGTGTGTTTATACATCATCTTCAAGCGAAGAAAAACTACACGCCCAAACTGCCGTCGTCCAATATGAATGCACTAGTGCAAATTTCAGTCTAGTAGGGTAGTCCAATGGCAATAAAGCATTATTAGATTCCTTAGCAGAGGTCAAGCTCCTCTGACAGGTCAACGGTTAACCCTATAGCTTTACTCAGTTCTTGGACTCTTGTTCTGGCTGGGCGCCTGGGTGTCCCTGGGTGCTGGGCCACTTAAAAAGAAATAACGTAGCGCAGCTGCTGGTGTGTTTAATTAGCAGGGGTGCTGATTTTATGTGTGTGCGCGCCTGAAATGCTGAAACGGATCCTGCGCTTAGACGGCAGAGTATTGACAGTCTTCGAGTGGCCCGGTGACAAGGCCATTCTTCATTACTCATGGCCGCAGGGAGAGAGCGGACTCGGGGTGGGGTATTGGGTGGTAATGGGGTTCAGGGTTTTGGCAGCGATCCAGCGGTGGCACACCCAGTTGGGAGAGGCTTGGTGCGATTGCCATCACTTTGCTCTCTCAGATTTATGAGGGCTGCTTTAGAAAGGAAATGTTTCAATCAGCCGTGCCTGCCAAGCATGTCCATCACCCTGACAGGCATTTATTTACGCCATCATAGAATTAAATCCTGTGTACTACGTGCTACACACACACACACACGCACGCACACACACACACACACACATACACACACACACATATGTACACATCCACAGATTTTTATTTCAGCAGTACATATCTCATTCATTCTGCTCACCAGTCATATTGTTTTATGTACTTTGGCCATTGCGCCGCTGAAGTCCAATCATGTCAGTGAAGCCCTTCTCCAACTCTCCAACTAACTGGAAGAAACCTTCCAGAAACATATTCTACACAAGTACATAAACACAGATGCTAATTCTTAACCAACACATTGTTATTGTGGCGGGAAGAAACCTCAGTACTCATGAGGGCGATAGATTAACTTCACATGCATGTGCCTTTAAACCAGATGTACTGCTTTACACACAGCTAGCAATAAACATGCTGACAGTTTAGATAATTTTAACTAACTCTTAAAACTGTTGCTCTGGAATGACAGCAGTTGACGTAAAAGAGAAAACTGACAGGAGGCAGTTTATTCTAATACTTGCTATAGCGCCCCCTTGCATCAATGCAGAGAATGCATTTTGTGCAGCTAGAAGTGTTTGCGTTCACATATTTGTTTTGCCATAAGTCTTATCCCGAAGTTCCCTGAATGGGAATGTGAAAGAGATTATAAAACTGACTCTTAGCAAAGTCTTGTCTTAAAAACGTTACTATGGTCAGTAACTACGTATATTGGTCCTATACTACCGTTTGGGGTCAGTAATATTTTTTTTTGTTCCTTTATTCAGTATTAAATTGATCAAAACTGACAGTAAAAGTCTACAAGAGATTTCTATTTCAAATAAATGTTACACTTTCTAATTTTCAAAGAATCCTGAAAAAAATTATCACAGTTTCCACAAAAATATTAAGCAACACAACATTGATATTAATAGAAAATATTTTTTGAGCAGCAAATCAGCATATTAGAATTATATCTGAAGGATCATGTGACACTGAAGACTGGAGTAATGATGCTGAAAATTCAGCTTTGCCATCACAGGAATAAATTACATTTTAAAATAGTAATGGAATAATAAATATAGATCATAGAAAAGTTATTTTAAATTATAATAATATTTCACATTATTACTGTATTTTAAATCAAATAAATGCAGTCTTGGTGAGCATAAGAAACCTTTCAAAAATATATATATAAAAAAATCTTACCTATTGTTGTTTGCATTTTTTCATGACAAGCCTTTGCTCTTTTCTAATGTAAATCTGTAGGATCTGTTTGAATAGTTTTAAACACAATTCATTGCTTCTGCGTCACTTATAATAATGACACAAGAGTACATTTTACAGAAAATCATGCCGTTCATGGAAATCTACAGTGTGTGCCTATTGGACATTCTCAAAAGCTGAGTTGGCAACAGTAACCAAGCTGGACGGAGCTTAGTAAAGGGTCAATTGCCCATTCGCAAAGACCCTCCCTCTTTAGTTAATGTTGCTGTGTCTGACAAGCCATGCCAATCTCTCGCCACACATCATGTTCTCACGCAGTGAAAAATTATGGAGCAAAGAGGACACTGACAACATGTTGACAGACAAGACAGAGCAGGTTACTTTTAATATGAAACAAAGTCTCAAATTGTGTCATTTTTAAAGAAATTTAAACAATAAATACCGTTTTGTGGCTCTTTAATGTGTCGTGACAGATCGCTGTAGCGCCTCAATTCAAACGGCTTGTGAACCGATCATCTCTTCCGACTAGTTCATTTATAGCGTCAAATAAACATGAATGAACATCATAAGGAATGTTGCTTCAATCGCAGAAAGACGTCCGTACACACCATTTTTCAAGTTCAAATCCACCTACGTTAATCTGTTAACTACCCTGACTGCTTTGTCGGTCAAAATGGCGGATTCAGTGTTATGATTGGTTAGATCACCTGTCAGTCAAACTCCTGGCAAAGGGTCAATTGAAGTTAAATTAGCAAAACTCCACCAATACTTAAGGGTTTAACCCTTATTAAATAGGTCATTATAACCAAAACTATAGCATTAAAAGAGTTTTAGGGCTTCCTAAAACTCTTTCCTAAAAGAGTCCGATACTCCCACTATCTGACTCCATCAATGTGACATGATGATTCCAGCACCCCTCCACTTTGTCCTGAGAAATATTTAAAGAAAAACAGAGTGGAATTACCTGACACAGGACAGGATTAGACAGAGAGCACGGACTGATAAATTTTTCAGTGCAATGAGATGTTGTGGCTGAATAAAACATTGCTTTTTAAATAGACATGGGCTAACATGGAAGGTGTTTCCTGCCAGTCTCTCTGCTGAGCCATTGACAGCTACACGCTCATGTCACATGAAGCCACACTGACTTACTATACAGTTCAGCATACTCTCTCTCAGTGCACTCTTTCTTACCACTTTCAGATAAAATTTGGTGTCATCCTTCCGTATTTCATCCAATACCGAATGGCAGCCTGTCTGAGCATGTGTGACATGAAGAAATGTGTGTGTGTGTATCTCTGGCTGTCCTCTGTGACAAAGTACATGGTGCCCTCTTTGTGAGTACAGAGACCCGGCCTGACTCTCTCACACAGCATTAGCATGCCAACATGCCCTCTCGCACCTTCCGCCCGGTACACGTGCCTAACGTGATCCTACACACTAGGCCGGCTCTCCCCTTTTTCTCTCTCCCGCGCTGTCTGTCGGTGACCCCACTGTTACTCTGAGCTCTTACAGATGGCCTGAGCTCAGATAGCATCTGCCTCCTCCCATCCATCACAAGCGGCTGCTCTGCGGAGCTCCACGGCAGGGGCCCGCGTGCCTGCCAGATCCGTTACCCCACCTCTGTGTGTGGGACTCAGGTACCGAACGCTGCCTGCTAGCATACGGTCACTCAAAAGGGGGAGGAACCCGAGTCTTCACGGTCCAGACTGGGAGCGAAGGCCTGGCTGCGGGTTATTAATGGGCCCCCCTTGTTGTGCCTCGGCCCCCGAGGCGTCTGCCTCCGTATCTCCTGGCACGGGACACCGCCTCATAAATCTCCTTAAATAATACCACGAGGCAGCTAGGGGAAAGGGGTCACTACGGAAACAAGGCAGTCAGGCTGAGATGAAGTGTCAGTGATGCATGGCCTGTGCCCCCGAATGCAGGTAACATTCCCCCCAAACACACACACATAGATAAAAGTGAAAGAGGGTATCGAGACGCAAAGCACGAGCTGAAACTACGAAAGAGATTTTATCAGGAAAACGAGATATATATTTTCATGTGAAACTCCTCAAGAGACCCCCCGAGATGCCGAGGAGTCCCCCAAAATCAGAGCTCCAGCAGCAGATGAAGGAGTTGTAGGTCGCAGCTAGTGGAGTGGCAGCTGAAAGCCGAACATGTGGTTTGAATTAACACCCTCTCCAGGGTTCAGCCCAACAGCGGGGGGAGGCAGGATCTGAGACTACCTTGTGATGATAGACACATCCGTCTGATTATTGTTCTTCTCTTGACACACATCACTTTCACATGCACTGTAGAGTTCCCACGCTTTTTTCTCCTTGTGATTCAGAAGGTTTAGTGAGCTCAAAATGTGGATATGATAATATTTCTTAAAAGCTTATAGAACGGGTCAGAATCTAACCCGGACTCGAGGTAACAATGTCACCGTAAGTGACAAAAATGCCTCCAAAATGAATTAATCTGTTATAATATATCTGTTGTGATATATTTCAGAATATTCAGGTTGATTCTACTCAAATGGATTACATCTGTTCAAATGAACAGTTATATATGTGCCTATACTTTGTATAAATGTATTTAAATATGTGCCAGCCTCAGCCGAGTCTTGATTCCTCTCAATCTTTCTTCTTCATCTACTTAAAGGTCTTTAGGAGTTTTTCCGCCTTTGGTTTGAAGAGTCTGATATTGTTTAAAGTTGCTTTGGAAAAACATTTAAAAAGCATTATGCAAAATAACTGAAAAACAAACAAACAAAAACGATACAAATAAACTGAATTGAATATTCCAGAATATTATATATTGTTTAAAATTCAAATATTATGTATTTTGTGCTTTTTATAATTGTAAAATAATAATAATTTTTGTCACATACACCAGCTAAAAAACAAATTTTTGAAATATATCAAAATACAAAACAGTAAACTAAATTGTAAGAATATTTCACAATATTACTATTTTATTGTAGTTTTTATTAAAAAAAAAAAGCAGGATTGGGACTTCTTTCAAAGACATTAAAAATATATTGCCATCCTCAATCTTTTAAACTATATGTATTTACTGTTTTAAATTTAGTTTTTAAAATTCTGAAGAATAAATAGACCTGATAAAACCAATCCCGGGCAACACTTCTGCTAGATAAATAGCATTGTTTTGACATGTACCTACTACCTTCAGTTTTTATTCGAGAGTTCACTAGCAGTTACTAACTTCTTCCTGTAGCAGTTCTACTCTGAAGCATCATTCAGTGTTGCGCTTTGCTCAGGGAATGCAGCCCGTGCGCCAGAGCATTGAGCGCAAAGAAGATTGTTATATATTAGTTTAATAAAGTCAGAGACAAATGAAGCCCCCCTGCCAAAGAGGACTGTGTTACACACTTCATGAACCAAATTAGTGTGGCAGCGCAACACGCTGGCGCGTCGCTTTTGTTCTGGAGATGATCTGCATAGCGGAGCTCATTTCTCAGACAGATAAATCTGACGGCAAGCCGTGACTTCCCCCCTGAAGTAAATATTGTAAATAATGAAAGGGCCTGCCAGCAGTGCTTGAGGAATGACTTCATCCTAAGCTATTTATACAGACTGTCAGAGGGGAACAAAAAAGGAGCTGGGCAGAGAAGAGAAGAGAATGGAACCTCCATCTGATTGGATAAAGAAACAGACTGGCTAATGCCTTCTGGGTAATAGAGATGGAGCACCACTTGAGCGTTGTGTATGTGTGGTTGGGAGGGAGGAAAGCTTTTAATTGAGAGGTGAGAAGGATGGATCCCACAGGTTAACTCCATTCTTCAAGGGCCATTAATATGGATCAGATAAGGTTTTTAGTGCACTGCACCTTCAGTGACACACGACATGCTCTATTAATCCTACTGATGTTGTGGACTTGCTGGATGATTGTAGTCGAGTTTATCATATTCTGTTGTTAATACGGCTATGGTTAATATATAAAAGGGGTAATAGAGTTATAAGAACCTTTGTTCTTGGGTCACAGCTAAGAGTCAAATACTAAAGGCACGAGGGCCACTTAAGGGACTGTCTGAAACTTTCATCTCTCCCTAGAGGAGCCTATTGTGAGATTCAAGAGCTGTCCTGCTTATATGATTATCAGAGCAGTTACACTACCATTCAAAAGTTTGGGGTTGGTAAGATTTTTTTTTTTGCGTTTTTAAAAGAAGTCTCTTATGCTCACCAAGGCTGCATTTATTTGAAATGCAGTAAAAACAATAATATTGTGAAATATTGCAATTAAAAAATGACCGTTTTCTATTTTAGTATATTTTGAAATGTAAGCTAAAGTTCCAGCAGCCATTACTCAAGTCTTCAGTGTCACATGATCTTTCTGAAATCATTCTAAAAGGCTGACCTGGTGCTCAAGAATGTTCTGTATTTTTCTGTTGACCATTGACTTTCAGGATTCTTTGAGGAACAGAAAGTGCAAAAGAATAGTATTTATTTGAAATTAAAATCTTGTGTATTATTGAAAATGTATTACTGATTTTAAATGCCCTAACCATAACTTTATACATATATACTTAGACACATTTTCACAATTGTGACTATATACCTCACAAAATGACTTTATATCTCACAATTGTGCCTACATTTATTACTTTAAACCTTATCCCACAATTACCTTATTTGTTTCTTTTTTACTTTAAGGCTAAAACAGGCTTTCATAGAATCTACTTATCCCCAAACATGTGTCTTTCTTAAATATCATTGTAAACATTTTAAATCAACCCAGTAATCCCATTATTTTCATTATTCCTACATTATTTTTCAATAAATGTTTTTTTTCTTTACAGCTGATAATGGTTGCGTTTGTGTCTTTGAAAGTTTCTTTTAACCAGGCCAACTTGTCTAAAGTGTATTTTAAACTGTAATATCACCAGACTCATTTGGTTTCCTCATTTAGTAGCTATTTAGGAAGTGTTTCATGTTCTAATAATTAGAGCTCTTGTCTCTCGGCTCCTTCTGGCCCCTCCTCTCTCTGCTCTGTAGTTTTATCTTGACTCGGCTCGTAAGGCAGATCAAAAAAATGTCCCACTGAGGATGCCATACTGCTGCCAATTACCAAGATGTTTATTATATCTGGTGTAATAATTTTGGTCGCTACAGGGATTATTTTAAAGTTATTACCACTTTGATGTTAGCGCTTTTCTCAGGTTGTGATTGTGTGTTTAATTGTACCAAAGTGACACATAAACCACATCTTAATTTAATGAAAGCGAGAAAGTGAGATTATTAAAATACGACTGCATCGGCAACCCGGCTGTGTAATTATTTTGGTAAATTTGTGCTGGGAGGCATGATAGGGCAAACTGTACTCATTTGCAGGAGGCTAATTTAATAAAGCTCAACCCTCTTTATATGAAGGTTGAATGTTTTCCTGTTTAACCCAATTTAAAACCACACCAATTTGCTGTACTAATATTTCCAGCACTATTGGGCTAATGATGCTAACTCCAAACAGCCCGCAACCAGTAATTAACGGAGATACTAATGAAAAGGTGACGGCACCTTCAGCATGCTACGGCGGACACTATCTATCTTAGACTAGTGAAAAATTCCTCCTCTTATCTCGCAGCCCATAATCCTCCTCTTCTAATTAACCACTTCGTTCAGGCAGAATGGAGAATCACAACTTTCATCCCTCCTTTTCCAGTGAGATTGAGAGAGCAGGGTTCAACCCAAAGAGACTGGAGAGAAGGAGGAGGAGGGGAGAGACAGCAGTGTGTGTTACACTCTGCTGGTCACCTGTCAGCTGTCAGAGCAATTACAGCACCTCCTAGTGTTAAATGTTTAAAGTGCGCATTAGCATGTAGCACAGTGGCATCCTGTCCCTGTGATCCTGCGAGGCTGGCACTCGGCGACAGCCCCTATGCCGCCACAAAGCGCTGCAGACAGTGCGCTGTTAAAATCAATATGCTGCAGTTTTGTAGCGCTTCCGTCTGACTGCGCACCGTTGTCTGATATAATGTAAATAATAAATTATCAGGAGCAGATTACCAGGCAGCGGAGACACTCCACCTCACAGTCACCCACTGAAATAAGTGCTCAAGAGCACTAATAGAGTCACACATCCCACTTTTGCACATCTTTTTCTCCTGCTCAGACTTTTAAATACACTACACCATTAAAAATAAAGCTTCCAAAGGGGGGTTTTCACAGCAATGCCATAGAATAACCATTTTGGGTTCCCTAGTTCATTCTTTTCAGAACCATTTTTTTTTTTCTTAGTGTGAAGAACATTTGAATAATCTGAATTTAAAGAACCTTTTTGTGCAATTGAAAGGAATCTTTATTTTTAAGAGTGTACATGACACCAATGATCAAGCAAACAGAATAACTTGATTAATTAGCGATACATTGAATAAACAGACAAACAGTTAAATTAATTTATTTTGAAAGCAGAGAGTCTGAGTTTGACTTTAAATTTTCCCCGTGGCATTTTACATCTGCACCTGGACCCCCTTTGTTGTGGGTTAAATGAGCGATTAGGTTTTAGTGGGACACGCCAGATGAGAGGAGACGGAGGTAGGGAGCGAGTGAGTTCTAATTAGGTCAGTGGAAGAGAAAGGCAGCACGGCGCTCTTCGGGAAAAGGTCCCTCTGTCCTTTGCGTCCCATCTGCGGGTGACTGGATAAGACAGGTGAAGGCAAGTAGAAGTGGTAGCTGTCAATACGCCTCCCTCGCTCCCCTTCCCTCTGATGCCATGAATTATTTGTGAGAGCAGGCGATGACAAAAGGATGTCGCTCGCTCTCAAAGCCTCACCTGCCGTCCCGTCACACCCACAGAGAGTTGATTCCATCAGACACGCGAGGGGGAACAGAGTCCCTCCTTTACATTTCTCTCTCCTCTGCTCTTTTCTCTAACCTCATCATTTCTGTATCAAAGCACAGTAAACGAGTGCCGTCCCGCTCTAGCTCAACCCACAGAGCTTCTCCTCTTCCATGCTATACATTTCCATCTTTGATAGACTAGTCCTATTCTTTTTGCAAAGTCAAATTTTTTTTCAAAAAAATTAAAAATGATTTGAAATCATGTCAAAGCCTTAAACAATGATTTGCTAGTTGCTATTTTCAATCAGAGGCAATAGCGTCTATTAGGGATGCACTGCAATATGGATGGCCACACATGCACTAAAAGCCACAAAACTTCTATATGATAATTCTGGGTTTTTTATCCAATCTGAGTGAAATCACGAAAAATATGGGTTTTTTGTTGCAGCAACAGCTTATATCTTATTGGTTGGTTGGTGAGAAATTATGATTTTTCGACAGTCATCCAACAAGTATTTAGATGATAACACACTGCATACAATACAAGTTATTACAGTTATTTATTCACTAACTTTGTAATAACAATAAATAATACAATGAAGAAGAATAATACCCATTTATTAATCTAGATAAATGTTAATTTGTACATATAATAATACATTTTAACATTTTAAGTTTGAAGTATAAATTAAAATGTCTTCATATATTATGAATAAAATTAATTAACAATTAAATATACTACATTTATAAATTAATTTAACCTAATAAATGCTGTGAAAATTTCATTGTTAGTTCATGATACCTAATGCAAGAACTAATTATAATTAGGAATTATTATTGTAAAGTGTTCCCATTACATAAAGCCATGCCTATGAAAAATTATAACAAGCAATCATTAAATTAATGTCACAAAAAGCTAAAAAAGTAAGCTTTACTTCCACAAAGATACCAGAAAGGAATGTGATGTATCTATCCGTATGGCATTGTTTTGAGTCGAAAATATTCTTTATGTTTATCAGATTCATAGCATTAGGTCAAAAACAATAATCTTTTAAGGTTAATCTGACTGCATCCTTCTGTTCCTGTGTTTTTTAGGGAATATAGGGATGTGTGAGTAGCTAAGTATTACTCAGGCCAGTTTTTTTTAGCCCTGTGGCAGTGAGTAACAGTGTGCTGTAAAGCTCCAGTCTTCACACAAAAAGTAGGCAGTCTAATGATCCCACTGGCTGCTGACCCTCAGGCCTGCACTGTCCCTCCACCACCCCTCCATTTCACACCCTTCCTCCCTCCATCCATCCCTCCCTTCCTTCATCCCTGCCACATCTGCTGCCTCTCGCCAAAGGAAAAAAATCAATCTCTCCATCATGAATTATTGAGGTGTTTGCCTACAGCCTCTGAAATATACAAGAGGGTGGTCTCTCTCTCTCTCTGTGTCTCTTTCCCGCTCTCTCTTTCTCTCTTTTCTTGTACATTAAGTTTAAGATTTGTAAATTATGCACAACAGAATGAATTTAATATACTTTTTTTCCTTACCACCTTAGATGCTTTATTTGTGCAGTTCACATTGGGTTGAATCTATTGTGTGGGATCTTGTATTTCCCTCTGAGCGGTGCAATTCATTTGTGCCATGGCCAATGCACAGAGGCTGTTTACAGAAAATATATCTGTTTGTCCATAGCTTTCTGTATGAATAGCTAAAACTAGGGTCATTTGTGCTGAATTAGTCAATTATATCCGTTAAACCAGAGACGGAAGGGTTTAATGTGTAAATCTCAGCAGAAAATGGGTGAAACAGCTGGAAACTGGGAGTAGGAGCAGATATTTCTACTTCGACTCGCAAAAACCCTCCCCTACTTAGCTGAAGTTTGACTTATTACACTATCAACTGCTGTACTACTGCTGGTCTGCTCTCTCACACACCTCGACTGGCACTTGTAAACAATAGCTTTAGCTGCAATGATTACATTAAATCAGGCAGTTGTCATATGACAATCATTATCCCTCCTCCAGTGGCAGCATTTGATTGACAGCTCCCCAAAACCCAAGTGTGGTGGCTGCACATCGTTGCCTGGCTTCAGCTATTAATTACAGGCTTGAATTTGAAGCATTTATTATGTAAAATAATTCTCCCATCTACACTGCACTCGTCTCCTGGGTCTGGTCCCGCTGTCTGATGTGAAATTTCTCTCCTCGCTCTCCTCTTTCACATTCTTTGTCTCTCGCTCACTCTTTCTGTCTCACTCAACTCTTTATTGTTATTTCGTAGAGGGTGCGTCTTCCATTCGTTGCTCTTAAATCGACACAGCCCAGGTAGTAATGACATAAGACTCCAGTGGATTGTCAGAGAGAGGAAATGCAGCAATTCAAAATGGTTAAAGCTCAAGAGCTTCAGCATAGTGAGAAGAACAGGCCTCATTAATTGAACCCTCTCTGGAGTCAGCATAGAATATACTATGATCCTTTAAAGGTATTTTTTAATGTTTAGCTGGCCAATACAGTACTGACAACTAGTGGCATGGATACAGCATAATGCAAATGCAATGCCACATGATGCCATTGTAGAAATTGCTATTCGCAGTCAGCCATGACTCATTTATTCCACTAGTGAAAGTGTCCAATGAGAGGAGGGTTAACCATATGAAGCAAATGGTATTTGGTTGATCACGTGATCTCAAAAACCCACTTTTTTAGTCTTCATCTCATTATATACACTACCGACTCCACTCAAACATTTGGAGTCAGTAAGACTTTTTTTTTTTTTTAAACGTTATGCTCTTATGCTCACCAAGGCTGCATTTATTTGATCAAAAATACAGTGAAAACAGTAATATTGTGAAATATTATTACAATGTAAAATAAATGTTTTCTATTATAAAACATTTTAAAATGTAATCTATTCCTGTGATGCAGTGGTTCCCAAACTTTTTAGAGTGGAGTACCCCCTAAATGCATTACCATCCTTCTGCGTACCCCCTCTCTTCCACTTAGACTGCAGTCACACCTTTTCCATTAAGGGACAATATTTGCCCCCTACATTGTTTTTCCATTGCATAATATTAAATTAAAACCGCCAGTAGGTGGCAGAAAGTCACTGTTTTTATGAGTGAGTAGAGTCATTCATTCAGTAACGAAGCAAGTGACTGTGAATGAATCATTGACTCTCACGATTCAAAGCCGCAGCCGCATTCGTGTGTTGTAGTTCTGCTGTGGTTTTCGTTAGAACTATTTTTTTCGTTGCAAAATAGAGTAAATACTGACAGTACTGTGTTTAAAATGCACGTTTTGTTTTTTGTCCTGTTGTATAATAATGTCACGTTTGCAGTCGTGGATATTTGGGAACAATTGCATTCTTGCTTGTTATCAATATTAAATACAAGAACTCACACAAGGTATGTTTTGGATCAAAGAAAGTTTGAATCTTAAATCAATATCAATCCACTATCTATGTCTATATTTGTTCTTCATGCGAGTAAGTGCTAAATCCCCACTTTTACAAAGGTGCATTGTCGAGAACGGCAGTAATTTAGCGCGTTTTAAGGCAGCAGAATCTGCACACAATCATATGCATGCAATCTTTTTTGACTGCAAATAATGAGGTAATTTGATTAAATGTACTGGATTTACGGCATTTTGCCAGTTAGAAATACATGCTCGGTTTTAATATTATTTTAAGGTAGAATTAAATGAACTACTCAGCATTTTGTTCACTTACCCCCTTTTGTCACCTCACGTACCTCCAGTTACGCGTACCCCAGTTTGGGAACCTCTGCTGTGAAAAGCTGAATTTTCAGCATCATTACTAAAGTCTTCAATGTCACATGATCATTCAGAAACATTTCTTGTTATTATCAATGTTAAATCAATGTTATAAAAAAAAAAAAAGAAAAAAAAGTTGTGCTGCTAATATTTTTGTGGAAACTGATATTGTTTTTCAGAATTCCTTTATGAACATAAAGTTCAAAAGAACAGCACTTATTTGAAACAAGAATCTTTTCTAACATTATACAAGTCTTTACTGTCAATTTTTACTAATTTAGTGCATCCTTGCTGAATAAAAGATAAAAAAAAATCTACCTGACTCCAAAGTTTTGAACAGTAGTGCACCTTTAATATAGAACATGATAGATTAAAGGTTTTTAATAAATAAATACATTGTGTACCAAAGCAATCCACTCACATTCACCAAAATAGGACTAAAAATAAATAACGCTACAACAACAACAACAAAACACTCGTGACTGAATCACTCTGAGGAAACATTTGTAGACAATGGAAGACAGAGAGTGCAAATTCTTCTGCTCTGATGTTATGATAAGAGAATTCTCTTTGCTCGCTTGCCGTTTCTTCTTTCTCTCTCTCTCTCTTTCTTTCTGAAATAGTTCTTCGGTTGCATTTGGCACCAAACTCACAGGCCAGTGCAGAAATCCAGCCATAATAAATGGAGGGAGGAGGGAAAAATAAGACATCTGAAAGACCAGCTAAGCAAGCTGGTGATATTTCTTTTTCTTTTTTTTTTCTTTTCTTTTTTTTTTTGTTGCCTGGGACAGATCTTTTGGAGATGTGTATTGTAAGCAATTTTAGAGCTGTCAGCACAACATGCCTACTGGTCTCAGCTTGCCTGAAGGCGGAGAGAGGGGAAGGTTAGACTTGTTGTAGCTGTCAGATTGTTCTACTCGTGCGTTATTATTATTTTATTTGCACTATCTGGTCTTGAAGGAATTATGAGAAAATTAGACACCATTCAGGAGGGAGGCTAACCGATGCACGTGTATATTTTCAAAGCATGAGCAATATGTTTTTTTAGAGGGAGCTAAAAGAGAGAGAGAGCGAATGACAAACAGAGGCTGAAACGGACAGCGTGTTACAGGGCCGCTGGCTTTAACGCTGCCGCTCAGAAGATTAGCCTATCACTCATCAACATGGTGTCGCCTTACTCAATTAGCCACAACTCAAACTCTGTGTTTTAAACAACTGCAACATTCCTATCGTGCCCACACAGTAGAGGTAATGGAGAGCTGCCTTGAGAGGACATCTGCCCCTGCTCCCATTAAGACAGCTCATGCTGCTGTCTCACTGAGGCATTCTGGGAGACGGGAATGAAGATAAGATGGTGTAAGGTGAGGAGAGAGCGGATGAAGAAAGATATCATGCCATACCGAATGGCACTTTGAGTGTCGCTCCATGGCAAGAACTGGCATTGGCTGTGTCTCCCAGAAATGGGCACATTTATATTCTCTTTCTCTCAGTCTCCCCCTCTCACACTCTTATGGTCTGCGTTAGCCTTCATAAAATATTCATGTTGGTTGTGCTCAGTGCCATAATTGCCATCTCAGCCTCTGAATAATTGATGGCTGGTGCCGTTGACTTGGTCTCATTTACTGAGAGTGTGGGTAATACCATACTCACACATGCCACATGCTTTTATGCCATGCTGCCGCAGTTAGTGCTGACTCCAGATCGGCCGCTCTCTTCGCACGCCGCTATCATTCATTTGAAACCACCCTCACAGCTACAGTTAAATGCATTTAAATCAATAGTGCTAGTGACTTGGGCTACAAGTATCATTGCAAACACAGGGGGCAATTTGATTTAATTTGATGTGCTTTTTAGGAGCGACTCAAACTCGATGAGGGGCAGCAGAAAATTTTTCCAAATGCTTTTCTGTTTATTAAAGTGCATTTTTCTGTGATTGTCACACTTTGAGTGGGTGTCTGATTGTAAAGACCACTTTTCTGTGTGGATGTTTCATAACTATTTAATTTCACGTCTAGCGAAACCAGTTTCTTTTTTGCAAATATTTCCTCTGGTGAGATTCGAGGAGAACAACACTAAAGGTTTAACGGCTGAGTGTCCGAGTCAGGTGAGCCTGCAGGAGAGTTAATTAATGGGCCAGAGCTGAGCGGACAGATGTGACCCCTAGACAGACTGAGGTCAAAGGCCAATTTGTTGAGGATTACATTAACCCTGCCTACACCAACCCCAACCCCATCAGCCCTCAACTGCTGCTTTAATTCATTGTTCTCCTTCTTTTTCGCCCTGACATTCACTCTTACCTCCTCTCTTTAAGTGAACTTCATAGGGTATTTGACCATCTCTGTTCAGCCTAAAGGGCACTGCAAAATGCATAGGGAACAATATTACATCAATACATCACGTTACAGGAAGTGGACACGGAAAATTTCTCAGAAGTCACTGCACATCACCTGAATACTACAAAAAAATACTACACTGGGGTGTAAAATTCTCAAGTAGTCCTTGCCATTATTATGACATGCATATGTTATTAAGACATACATATTTTAAATAATCAAAATCACACAAATTATATTCATATTAATAAATAAATAAAAATATACAATTTAAATTTTAAAAGAATATTAAAGGGTTAGTTCACCCAAAAATGAAAATTCTGTCATTTATTACTCACCCTCATGTCATTCCAAACCCGTAAGACCTTCGTTTGTCTTCGGAACACAAATTAAGATATTTTTGATGAAATCCGAGAGGTATATGACTCCTCCGTAGACAGCAATTTAACCACCACTTTCAAGGTCCAGAAAGGTACTAAAGACACATGCGTGTGATGCTGATGCATGAGCCGGCCAATAATGAGCCGCCGTTCTGACGTAGAACCTGGAAGCGCTGAACGTAAATAGTGTACGAGAATGGCACAGAAGAGAAGATATCATTGAATAAAGTCGTTATTTTTTTGTTTTCGTGCACAAAAAGTATTCTCATCACTTCATAACATTAAGGTTGAAACTCTGCAGTCACGTCAACTATTTTAACGATGTCTTTAGTACCTTTCTGGACCTTTAAAGTGGTGGTTAAATTGCTGTCTATGGAGGAGTCATATTCCTCTCAGATTTCATCAAAAATATCTTAATTTGTGTTCCGAAGATGAATGAAGGTCTTACGGGTGTGGAACGACATGAGGGTGAGTAATTAATGACAGAATTTTTGGGTGAACTAACCCTTTAAGTAAACAAGTATTTTACTTAATTTTTTACAAAAATGACAGTAAGATTTTATATTGCTAAAAATTATTGTTTTAAATAAATGCTGTTCTTTTGAACTTTCTATTCATCAAAGAATCCTGAAAACAACTTTTTTCAACATTGATAATAAGAAATGTTTCTTTAGCTAAAAAATCAGCATATTAGTATGATTTCTGAAGGTTCATGTGACACTGAAGACTGGAGTAATGATGCTGAAAATTCAGCTTTACCATCACAGAAATACATTTTAAAATCACTGTGTATGGAGCAATAAACAGTGCATGGAATTCTGTGAATCAGAGACTGAATCACTCTTGCATTCTTTCACATCATCGTCTGTATTCTTTCCATATCAGTTACACTTTCATTAGCAGCCACTCTGATGTGTCTAAAAGTACAATGTAAGAGTTATTTAGCAGAGCAGTATGTATGACAGGTCAGGCTCTGTGCTCTGACTCAAACTCATCCTACCCATCAGACACTTGGAGCGTTGCCCTCTTCCTCACGCTGACTGTAGTAATAGCCCTCTCTAATTGAAGTGCTCTTAGCTGTGCCATTTGCAACGGACTGTCCAATCTCTTCTAAAAGCATAAGGTCCCTGTCCGAAGTGCCCTACGGAGGGGACAGTAAGCACTTTATTAAACATTACACGTGTGATTACATGTACCCTCCCTGTTCAGCAGGCATCGGAGTACTCTTTCTATTGCTAATGGAGCTATAGGGTCAACAAAGTCAAACTATATACACATTACACATGTGGATGAGGGCTCTAAAAACTATGAGTGAGTGTTTATGTGAACGTGACGTGCGGTTAGGAGACCAGAAGGACAAATCCGTAGAGCGGAGTGAAAGAAAGACAAAGGATGTCTTCCTAAAGTGAGGGCACCCAGGATTTTGCAGGGGATTTAGGAGGACTATGAGAGCGTGATGTCAGCGATGAGGTTAAGCCCAGACTTATCTCCACACAAAGCAGGAAAGAGAGAAAGAGAAGGAAAGCGAGAGCATGGAAGAATAAGGGACAGGTCAGGAGAGCTCAGACAGGGTCAGTGGCAGAAGGAATCAGCAGGGAAGAAACCATGGCTTAGAGTTCTTAAATGATATTATAGACGAGGTCTGTAGCACTAATCTGTTTACCCAAACAACAATGTGGATAACACACACACAAACATGTTTTTATCAATGCACCCACTGAGCTGCAAAATGCTAGATCTGATCTATATTTCGTACAAAATATATACAAACACATATATATATATATATATATATATATAACC